>JADLZL010002321.1:0-194196 GCA_015844335.1 Chrysopogon serrulatus | reverse complement strand
GAAAATGGAGTAATCCAGCAGCTTGAATATGCAAGGCCAGATGGAAATTCTTGCTGGTTCCGTTTTTGCATCTCGCCCGAACAAACACAGCGGGATCTTCCTGGTGCCTTTTTGCCAGCTAGTTAACTGATCTTAGCTGGTTCCGTTTTGCCAGCTAGTTTCTCTTGACATTTTTTTATATATCTAATTTGCTATGTTTCTAGACATACTTTTTTGGTACATCTACCAAAAACAGTCGAAGCATCTTATTATTTGGAATGGAGGAAGTACATTGTAAAACTACTATTTCATTCAGTTCTGTAGCTACTGTCGTTATCACTGAACTACTGAATCCGAACATTTGTATGCTACTTGTACTGCATAGCCGACGTGGTGAACCCTCGCCCGGGGACGCTCCGGTGGGGGCGTGATCCAGCCCGGCCCTCTGTGGATCATCTTCGCCAAGTCCATGATCATCCAGCTCTCCCAGGAGCTGCTGGTGAGCAGCGACAAGACCATCGACGGGCGCGGCGCGCAGGTGCACATCGCCAACGGCGGCGGCATCACGGTGCAGATGGCCAGGAACGTGATCATCAGCAACCTGCACGTGCACGACGTGAAGCACACCGACGGCGGGATCATGCGCGACTCGCCGACGCACCTCGGGTCGCGGACGAAAGCCGACGGCGACGGCATCTCGCTCTTCTCGGCGACCAACGTGTGGATCGACCACATCTCCATGTCCAACTGCGAGGACGGGCTGGTGGACGTGGTGCAGAGCTCCACGGGCGTCACCATCTCCAACTGCCACTTCACCAACCACAACGACGTGATGCTGTTCGGCGCCAGCGACAGCTACCCGCAGGACCAGATGATGCAGATCACCGTCGCCTTCAACCACTTCGGCAGGGGGCTCGTGCAGCGGATGCCCCGCTGCAGGTGGGGCTTCTTCCATGTCGTCAACAACGACTACACGCACTGGCTCATGTACGCCATCGGCGGCGGCAAGGCGCCCACCATCATCAACCCAGGCCTCGCACGCTTCTCCGGCACTCTGTCCTGCTGCATGAGCAAAGCCGAGCGATGATGTCGACCGGGAGAACGATCGATGAATCCTGGCAACAGAAGCTTGTCGCTCATCTGTGTTTCTTGCAACGTGGATCCTCATATGGAAGAAAGCCAGGGGCATCCACGTAGTGGATGGAGGAGCAGCCAGGTCAAGTCGTAAGCTAAGCTAATCTACGTTTGCCTTGAATTTCTTGTTTGTGGAATTGTTACACTACAGTTTGGCCATCCAGAGAGGAAGTAGGGATTAAAGCTTTTATCCCACAGATGTGTGCAGTCTGTATACATATACAGGTTGTATAACATGAACCACCTCTGTTGTGCGATTGGTCGAAAATAACATATAATACTATTTATAAGAGTTATTGCTTTTGCAAGAGTCTCTGCTACAGGGTGCTCTTTTTGCACATTTCATTCATTTAATTTAAATCTCATGAGTTAAGTACCGAGTTTGCAGTACCAACCAACGACACCTCAAGTTTGCCAGATGGGCCGGTCCAGCGACATCACTTTCGAAGAGCAGCAGCACGTACCAAAAGGATTCATAGGAGAAAGTACTCCAAAAGACCTGATCCAAAAAGCTTTCATTGCTCAACTCTGGCTCCATGTTTTCCGCTAGAAGCCTTCCTTCAATGCGTAGATTCTGCTTCGGAGAGATGGTGGCAATCTGTTTATTGCTGCATCAATGTCCTGCAGATAGAGCAGTCACACAAAGATTTAGTTTCTCGGGAAGTATACCGCATTTCCCATCAACTGGTGCAAGAGAATAGGTGGTTTAACTACAAAGAATATGAAACAAATATAAGAAAAGTTCCTCAGAGGCGCAAAAAACAAAACTGACATATGATTGAGCTTGATTGTAGGAGAGCAGAAAAGAGATCCACATATTGTGCTTCACTAATAAGTACAACTTCAGAGTAGGAAAAGAGATGCTCGTGTGGTGAAGCTATTTCAGTTAAAAATAGAACGGGTGAAACTTATGATATAATTTTTGAGAAAGGAAAATAATATCCGCAATAGTAGTAAAGTAAATAAATTTTAACAGATGAAAACATTGACTGGACATAACATTTCTCAGCAGAGTACTCAAAGACTTCAATGGGTATATAATAGCTCACCAGCAGTATATCGAAGTGAAAAAGATTCAGTAGAATAGCTTTGTTTTTAAGCTTGTCAGACAGACTCACTATCTGCATGTCAAATGTCAACATTAAAGTTTAGGATAAATATGAAGGGGAGATGTTAATAACTGAAGGAACAAATTCCGGAATAAATCCTCAGACAAGTGAATGTGCCCTCTTTGTCTTGCATCCTCAATGATTTGGAGTCATCAATAAACGTACTCTAGAATTCACAGCTCACAGGTGACATTGTAAATTAAAATAATACGAACAGGTCAGAACCCAAAAGCAGGCATTTTTTTTGATAGAATATATAACATTCAGCATTGGACATATACAAAACTCTGACAACAAATTTACCTTTTTTCCAAGCTGAAGAGCAACGACAGGCCAACAACAAATTAATCGGCAAGTGATAACTGATAAAAGAGGCATACCGACCACAAGAATCTTTTTGCCTTCAACACATCTGCATTATCAGGGTCAAGGATGAAATCTGACATCGTATCTCCAGAGAAAGCAATCTCAGGTGTTGCTGACTTACATTCGTAATCTGTGCGCCACGAATTGCTTGAAAAATTCATACCACATCAATAATTCTATACTATAGATTGTACTCAAGTTTGATTTCAAATATTCAACAGGCATGGTGACCTCACTCCAGACTTTTTGAGATTACTGAGCTCTTTTTCCCTGGAGGCCAGCATACTCGTCCTTGAGCTTCTGCTTCACCTTGTATATCACATACTCCCTACACACACATCACACGATTCAAATTCCATAAAAGAATCGTAAGAAGCAATTCTCACAATCATTCAGAGTACACAGAATCGATGAAGTTTGAAGTTCCATTCGCTCTCACCTGGCTTGGTACGACGTGGTAGGTCCTGAACGCCCTGACCATGAGGTCCCTGGGGAGTTTGGTACTCCTCCCCCGACCTCGAGCGGCACGAGCTTGTGGTCGAGGTCAGGACTGGTCCATGGCGCGGTGCACGTCGAAGAGCCTCCGCACGAGGTCCGCGAGGCAGGCAGGAACGAAGACGGTGGGCGGGCGCATCCGCTTGCGGCCCCGCGTGGCGACGTTGGGAGGCCACCGTGTAGTCCATGCGCGTAGAGACGAAGAGGAAGTCCTGCGAGACGGCGAACGGCGGGCACCGGCCGATGTCGAAGACGAGGTTGAGGGAGGGAAGATGACGCAGGTCTCGTGCCCGGAGATGGAGATGCCCTCCACGTGGTAGCCCTCGATCTCCAGCCGCTGCTGCATTGCCCTCGGCCGCGAGGGGTTGGGGGTGGGAGCCGCCGCTGACTCGGCTTCAGCCAACGAAGAGGCCGCAGATTGGCCCCTTCGCCATGCCGCCGCCGCCGGCGGCGAGGAGAGGGAAAAGGTTTTGGTCGGAGGTCACACTGTCTGCAGAAAAACCCGTGACGAGGGACACGCGTCATGCGAAAGTGAATCTTGACCGTCTATAGTTTGGATATATGGGCCTACTTGTAGCCAAGGGCTCAGATCACTTGAGCTACTTGTACAGTATTTTAACTTCTTATACAGTATTTTCTCTTAGAGTCCATTTGGTTCTTCGAAATTTCTAGAATTGAATTTATAGTATAAATTATAGTTGTGGAAAAAAAGATTAAGATTCTACAACTTTCTAAAGTTCACATATAAGGCTATCTCAAATTTATATAAGGTAAGAGTTGGAAAATGGATTCTATGAGATTTTTCTTCTAACTTAATTAAAGTTATAGATGGTTGTATAGATTTTTTTCTTCCACAAAAAAATTTCGGGAGCCAAATGGACACTTAAAAAATGAACTATTTCAAAGATGTAAGTCCTGGTTGAAACGACTTTTGCCCTGTTAAAGAGGTTATTAGCAAGAAAAAGTTAGGAAAAAAGGATTTACCATAGGTTTTGGGAAGTGAAATATAAGAGATTGGTAAGTTTCGGTAGGAAACTAATTATTAGCTAAAATTATGGTCAATTTGTTAACTAAAATTATGGTTTGTCAAATTTTTATCCTACCAAAATTTAAAAGCCAATCAAATGCAGACTCTATTTCCCAAAGCTTTAGCTATAATTTTGATTGTCCATGTTTAGGTCCTTTTAGACCAATCTCAACGCAAGCATATAACAATTAGCCTTTGTAAAAAGTCACCCTCCATGTAATATCATCTTGATGGACTAGGAATCACGCTTCATCCAACACAAGCAGCATGGGTGTTCTATCAAAAATTTTGACATCAATTGCGAGCGTCATGCTTAAAAAATATTTTTTTTCTAGCCGTGAAGATACTGTATCTATAGACTTGCTACCATTTAACCGTCGTAATCGGCATTTAATCGGCCGGGTTAGCCGGTCCTTACCGTTTGAACTGAAGCTTTTCTATTTCAAAATTTGAATTTGACATTTGAATTGCGATTTTTTCGTAACCGCTTTAAACCGCCGTTAGCCGAAACACAATGGGCGACTTAGGACCGAACGGTAAGAAAACCTTGGTGCGCATAGGTTGGTATACCTGCCCACGGAAAGCCTAGCATGAGCACTGGACCAGACGTGGTACGGCTACTCCCACCACGCCGCTCTGGCTAGTGCTTGACTTTGTCAGATGAGATGATGGCATGCTCGCAAGACAATCTGACACACTGCGGTGACTCTAAGTTTTCTACCATAGAGGTGTAGGGTGAGGTGGACATTGAGGCTAAATAACCCATGGTGCGCCCCAACATACATAAATATCGGTAATTTTAATAAATAATAAATATCATCGATAAATATCAAATTAGTATCATCGGAAGATCTTTTCGTATGTTTTTAAAAAGTATTTAAAGATATAAATATTCAAAAGATTTCCTGTGATGTAAAAACTAAACTGTGTAATTAATTATTTTTATACATTTAATGTTTTGATGGATGGTAGAAACTTGATGCTGATGGAGATGTGATGAAGCAAGAGTGAAAAAGTTAGTTAGAATCTAAACAAGGCATAAATCTTGGCCATCATTTGTACTCAATGGGACTAATTTGGTCATCTACATTTTGTCATTTGGGTTTTGCGACAACGTTTTTGGTAAAAGTCGAGCATGAAAGTGCCTAATGGGGGAGTGAAATGAGTCAAATTTGACTTAGACTCGTGTATGTTGAGGCTAACCTCCCAATGCTTTGTTCGATGCATTACATTATTGCTCTTACCATGGCTAACGATGTAAAGAAAATATTAAGGGTCTATTTTAGATACACCTCTAAACTATTAAAGGGATATTTAATACACCTCCTAAACTTTAACTGGATAAATTTAAACTAGACATTCAAACAGAAAGCAGAAAGCTAAAAGACTAGCTAAAGTTTAGTTAAATTTAGCTACTTGAGCTTAGCCTAAAATCACCTTTAATTTAGCTGAGTCTATGAGTTCAAAGATCAAATACTCTATCTATAATTAGAGGAAAAGCTCTTAGGCGGCTAAAATTTTACTTTAAATTTTAAATAACTAAACTTTAGTTGAATACATCATACAGAGTGATCGCCTATTTATATTGTTTTTGCACGTTCATCGACACTTATTGAAAGGCTTAATATCTTGTCAACCCAATATTTCCACGCATTGACTTGACTTGCGAGATCTATCCAGTGGGAGACGATGCTCACTGCTCACAATCAAACACTCGTGTTGTCGATCAATTCGGTATAGAAACATGCGCACGATGCCATTGATTTTCTTGTGCGTGCGATGCGACAAGTCTCCGATTCCGCTAGCTCCTCCCGAATCTGTTCGGTTTGGATGACTGAAACGACTGATAAGTTGAAATTGCTGGTTTTTTCAGAGAAAAGCACTGTTGACTGGTTGATTAAAATTAAACCGCTGATAAGTTCAAGCGAACAGATTGCTAAGTTAGGAGGAGTGGTGAACATTTATTTGTTGAATTTATTATCTGTGGAGAATTATAGAAGGACTGCACTAATTTCTTCTCCTCAAGACGTCTATATTTGACCAGGAAATATGGCGAACATGGAAAACTGGGTTCAGTGCAAGCCACCTACGATGACCACCACCGGCGGCACCGGCACGCGACACGCGTACACACGACGGCGGATCGGCGGCGGCCGGCATGCAGTGTCGATCCATGACTCGAAGGGGGCTAGAACTATAGAAAGGTGTATTACGCCGCCCTATAAATAACACCACGCAGGCTGCCCCAAGGGAAACCTGGCATTGTTTGGCGGCCACTGTTTCCAAGCTGCTCAGGCAGAGACGAGTGTTGGTGCGTGCCTGCCACGTTTTACGCGATGGCAGTGCGCTGCCGCGACGCCCCCGCCTCGTGGCACTGCGTGGCTCGCCGTGGCGGTTGCTCCTGCTAGCAGCCACGAGCGGCTGCCTCGGCCGGAACGCCTGCCGGCGCGCGCTGCCGGTGCCGGGCCCGCGCCCTCCTGCAGTCGACGACGCCGCCGTCGCCGGACGACAGCCCGGTTCGTGAGTCCAGCTGCCTCTTGCATTGCCTTGCCCCAGTTTTCTTAGTGTTCCGTGGTTATTATTAGTGGCCACAAGTGAGTAATAATAATGAATTCAAATTCAAATCGACCGCTGGCTTTTCGCCTGCAGCTCTTCCGTTCCGCCCGCGGCCGATCTGCTGCCTTCTGCCCGCCGCGCTGCCCGCCTGAAGGTTGCGCCAGCAGCGGCTCGCCATAGTCCACAACGCCGCCCGCAGGCGCCGCCACCGTCCTCGTTCAGGCAGAGCCAGCTTCGACTACCTACCGATCATGCATGCATGATGCAACGATGATGTGGCAACCTCGAAGTAATAATTACCAAATAAATAAATAAAAGGAACGAAATCCCGCATGTCAAAAGAGAGACTGACTAAGTCTTTCTTTTTCTTTAGAAATGGAATGATCAAGGTTTGAATAAAGACTGTAACGCCTTTTAAATATAAATCTTTGTGAGTAAAAAGACGATTGATTGAGGCTCCAGATTTTATCACCATGTGATCTATGGCCTAGGATATGTGTGTGCCTTGTGCTTATTTGTGAAAATGAGTCCTTCAACTAAAAACAAGTACAATTGACGTTTATTTAATCTGTGACAAGATATTGATGAAAAAGTACTCCCCACACACATTATCTTTTAAGTGGTGGTTAATTTCCTCCAGAAAATTCACCGGCGGTCATCTAACTTGGCAAGAAAAGCCGCTTTTTTGCTCTCCGGCTCTTTTCAAAAATACGATTTTTGCCCCTCAACTCGCCAAGATATCACATGCATCCTCGAACTTTCAAAGCCGATTCATCAGGCGTCCTCAACTCTAAGCAGAGCCATATCTGCGCCTCAACCATCGTAGCTAATTCGACACAATTTTAAAAAAGAAAATCTAATTTAGCAACACCAGAGAATATGCTAAAAATTGTATCTTTTATAAGATCTCGAATGAAGATGATTTTATAGAAATTGTAGCTCTCGGCGAGATCTACAATTTTCTATTTTTTTAATTTGAGGTCGTTAAGATGCTAAAAAATAAATAAATTTTAGCAGAATTTAATCGTATACAAGCGGCTGTTGCCTTTGGAAAATCATATCTTTTTCTTATATGCTATTGAACAGAGATACTTTTTTATATGAAAGTTGTAGTATTCAATGAGATCTATATCTTTTCTAGTTTTGAGTTTTTAATTTAAAAGTCGTTAAGATGCTCGAAGAAAATTAAACCACTGATTCAGTTTCATGCATAGTGGTTTTATATTTTTATTTTTGGGCATCTTAACAACCTAAATAAAAACTCAAAAACTAGAAAGTTATAGATCTCATCGAGCACTACAATTTTTATATAGAAAGTATCTCCATTTGATAGCATATACTCCCTCCGTCCCAGGATATAAGGCGCGTAATGCAATTTCAAAATTTAAACTTTGTTATCTGACCCAATAATTAGTCTAATAATATACCCTTATAGTACAATAGTAATAACATTAGATTTGTCTTCAAAAATACTTAATGATACTTTTATTATTGTCATAAATTTATATAATAATATAAATTAACGGTCAGCATGATTTTGAAGACCGCACCGAGTCAAATCGCACTTATATCTTGGGACGGAGGGAGTAGCAAAGATAGGATTTTTCCAAGGTGACAAGCGCTTGTACGATTAAAATTTACTGAAAATTATTTAATTTTTTTTTTGAGCATCTTAACGACTCGTATTAAAAAACTCAAAACTAGAAAGTTGTAGATCTCATCAAGAGCTATAATTTCTATATATAAAATCATCTTATTCGAGAGATCTTATAAAAAAGATAAATTTTTAGAATATTCTATTGAATCAGAAATAATAAATATTGTCCTGAAATTAGATTTGTTTTAAATTGTGTCGGATTAGTCAAGTAAAGATTTTGGATCTAGATGACACCCTCCGCTAAGTTTAGACCTCGGTGATCACTTGGAAAGTTCGGGACTTAGATAACACCTTGAGCCTTTGTTGAGGGAACCGAAAATAACATTTTCAAAAATAAGGACTAAGCGGCATCGGCCGATGGGGGATCCGCTGTGGCTCCCCCATGGAGAAGAGAGAAGAAGACACTCCTAGTCCAATTAGGACTCTCTCCGTATGTAATTCTAGTAGGACTGCTACCTTGTAATCCCGTAGTGACTCTAAACTTTGTAATCGACTAGACTCCTGCATCCTAGACTATATAAAAAGAGGCAGAGGGTCCCTAGATAGAGCACACAACAAGGCTCAACAGCCAAAACCACTCAGCGCAGCCCAATCTGGACGAGGACGCCGTGACTTTCGGCGATCGAACCAGTATAAATCATGTCTACCTGTATTTACCATCGAAGTTCTCTGCATACGCCGACGCCCCTCCGAACAAAAACACCGTCCCGGATACTCCCTATGGCAGGCTATCGGTGGTGAAACACCGACAGCTGTAGCGCCAGGTAGGGGGCTGTCGGGCGCTTTTGCGCTCGAGAGCTCAATGGACCTCAAAATCAATGTTCGCTCTGGTACTCGTCGTCAACAACTCACGGCGAGATCAACTCTATCTGCTGTCTGCGTCAAATTCGTGCTGAATTCAATCTCAAGCCGCACGATGGAGTCTCCGCTTTCACGGTGGAATGTGCCTGGTAGTTCGTTTCCTGTCCGGTGACTGCAACTAGCAGGAAGGAGTAAAATCAAGGAAGCCAGATAGATTCTCGAGAAGCGGATGACACTCACATGCACATGCATTTACCCTTACAAATTGAACAAGTCCCTTAAACATCTACTTGTTCACGTCATCATCGTGACGTGCTCCACGTGATTGGCCGGGTATGGCGCGGTGTTGCTGAAGCGGACTATCCTAAAATATTTTCTCCCGCACGCACCAGCCGCCCAATCCCGGGGCTTGCCTGCTCGCTTAAAATATCTCCGTCGCTTCTCCGATCCCTCTCTCGAAACCTCTCGTCCGGTCAAGTCCTTAAACATCGGCTTGTCCACGCCATCAATGCACGTGCTCCACGTGATTGGCCGGGTGTGGTATGCGAAAAGCTGCTCTGAAGGACTATCCTAAAATATCTTTTCTCAGCATTGCATCAGCCGCCCAATCCCAGTTGCCTCTGCTTAAAATATCTTCTCTCCGTCGCCTCCGATCCCCCCTCTCGAACCTCGTCGGTCAGCCGTCTTGCTCGCAGGCAAAGGAAAAACTTCTCCTCTCCTCGACCTATTCCCCGTCCCTTCTCTTCCCCACCTCGTCTCTCTCCCCCATCTCTCCCGACGCCAGCGTCCCGGCAGCGTGAGCAGACACCTCACCGCTGCCGCCCGGCGGCGGCCTCTCCTCCTCCACGCCTCCCCTCATGCCGGCGTAGGTGGACCTGGCCACGCCCCACGCCGGGTGTTGCGCCGGCCGTTGCCGCCCAGTCCGCCCGACGCGAGCGCCCTTTCTCCCGTGACGGCCGCCCCACGCCCGACGGGAGGGAGCCCCCACGCTCCCTCCTTCCACCGATCCGCGTGTGCTGCTGTGCTCCAAGAAACCCTGGCTGGCTCTGCTCGACGACCCCGGCTGCAAGTGCCGCGGCCCGCGGACGGTGAAGCCCTCGCCACGTCAAAGCTTCGGTCGCCTCGTCCTGGGCGGCGGCGGCGATGGCTTCGCTTACGGCTGGAACCGGGCGGCAAGGTCACCTTCTTGTCCTCCTGTCTCATGACTTCGCCCCTAATCCTCTTTCAAACCATCTTTCCTTTGTGCAGGTCCTTGACAAGGATATTAGTGGGATGGGAAGGCACAGCTAAAGGAAAGACAAGGTCCGGCGGTGGGTGTTGTTCCGTCGTCAGACAATGGAGATAGACACGCCTGCACGCGTCGGAAAGAAGCCACCAAGCAGCAGCGACACTCAGATGCAGGCCGGCAACAAGGTGTTCCCCTTGAGCTATTTTTTTGGTTATAAAGGTATTTTTGGTCAACAATTACATAAAAAAGATATGCTTCTTTTTTCAATCTATATAAATAAGTATGAATTTAGAATTCTCCGTCACGAGTGCAAAGCATCCCATTAGCTAATCACCCAATGTATGTAAATACCTATTTATATTAGGTGACAGTGCATGTCATAAGTTTCTGGCTATTTTCATTCTTGCAGAATGTTGCTGAAAATGCAGAAAACTATTACATCAAAAATTGCTTTTGGCTTTGTAGGTACACGCCTGTCCTTACATAAAACATGCAGAATATAGTAAATAGTTCGTTCAATAAATTCAAAAAAAAAGAACTTTGTAAAAAAAATTCAGAGTATCTTCAATAAAAGGAGAAATATGGGAATTCCTGTATTGTTTGCTATCAGATTATCCTGTATGTAGTTATAGCTGTACAATCTGTGCTCTTTTCGCGTGTGCAGGGGACGGGAAAGGCTCCTGCCCTCCGCCTCGCCTCTCGCCCCGCCCAGAGAAGCCGGCCGCCGACCCCTCGCTCTTCCGCCTCGCCTCCTGCCGGTGGAGAGGAGGAACGGGGTCTATCGGTTTAGTCGATTTATTATTTTGTAGAGTCCGAGTCGAGTCCATCTAGGTCTAGGGTTTGCTCGCCGTCATGTTCGGGCGCGGAGTTAGGTTTCGCCGAGTGTGGCCTTTGGCGGCTTAATTTCGTGACGCTGGCGATGCGGGAAGCGGGCGGCGGCAACGGAATAATTTCTCCCAAAGATCTTCCGTTCTCCGATGGCGACTACCTGACGTCAATGGAGAGGCTGGGAGACCTGGTTCAGGAGTCGAGGGTCATGATCATTGTCTTCTTCGTGATGATGGTGTTGGACCTGCTAATCTCGAGGAAGATGTTCTTTGCGAAAAATCTGAGCTTTGCTCGGGTTAATGGCGATGGAATCGAAGGATGTCGTGGGTGCGGAGTTGGCCGATGCGCCTGGGAGGCAGTAAGCGGCTGATTCGCCTAGAAGTGTTCCTCCTTCCGCGCCTCCACCTTGTGGAGTTTGGCTCTGTGCCCGAATTTACTATTGGGAAGCCGCTTCGATGGCGGTGACGAACGGATCTCCTCGAAGGCTTCGAGGAAGACGAACAGGGAGTTTTGAACTTCTTTGTAATTTTTCTTTGGAGTCCTGTTGTAAATGGGCTGGTGTAATGCACTAAGATCAATACATGTTCCTTTCAAAAAAAAAAAAAATTCCGTGCTCTTTAGTTGCCTGCAGGTTTCAGATTTTTACATGTTCTTCAAATTTAGTTCAGCACAGGTACTTCACCATGACCCATGGAGACAAAAATACGTCATTTTGAACTGCCAAAGTGTTAGGTCAGTAAATAATTCTTTAGATGCAGGTTATCTGGAGCGGTGGTTCTGTTTTATTGCTAATGCCAGACATGCTTCATACTTACCTTTTACTAAAACTGACCTCAAAAGAGTGCTACTGAATTGAACAAGGAATGTCATGCTCGTCTTTGGTCAAGCTTTTCCAACTTCCTATTTTTCCTGGTGATCTATGATATAGTCATGATAACAGATTATGAAATTATGTGCTTACTTTGGTTTCATGATAACAGCGCTAATGCACTGGCAACAAGGCGTCATTGCAGTGGGGCACAGATTGATGCTATTTGCAGATCGGTACAATATTGTGCTCTGGTATAGTAGATGGGCAGTATTGTTCTTGGTGCTTATTGCCGTGGGAGGGCTGGCTAATTCATTTTCAGGTCTATAATGCCGCCATGATCAATTTTAGTTCCATAATTCAGTACTGCCTCTGACCAAAACCGTACCTAGAGTCTGTGTGTGAATTGATAGTTCTGGTATACTACTGTAGGAGGCAAATATACACCAGGCACTAATAATATGGTAAGCAATAGGAGTTCCAGTCACTTCCTGTACTGTGCCTGGATTTATTTCTCCTTACCTGTATATGAGAGTAGCTGTTACTACTACTGCACAGTGCACACGTTGTCATTTTCACCCTACAGACATTGTCTCTATGCATGTTTGTCAGGATTTCGATTATGTATTATTCTACCCACACAGTAGCAATTTTCAGTCATCCTACAATTTTTCTGTTTAGGTTCTACCATGAAAATTGTTCATTTCGTGAATGCAAATATTGTTCCCAGATAGCACATGGCATACCATGATACCAAGATTACAAACAAAAATGCTTTTGCCTCATTGAGTTTCAATTCAGCATTTGCTAACCCAGTCCCAACAAACCTGGTTAGAAACATAGTTTTCTAATATTTTTCTCAGTCTACACAAAATAAATGGCAGTTCAGCACACATCCGCGATTCCATCTTGAATAGGTAAATGTTGACCAATTTGACTATATTAATTGAATTCATAAAAATTCAATAGCATACTAAATTTAAGTGATGCTCCAAATCTTAATTTTAAGTGATGCTATAATATTAGTCAATTCCTCATTTTTCACCTACGACTTCTCTATGTCCACATTTTTTTTTTAACCGGGACTATATCTATATTAAGACTATCTGCACTGCATTGAATTCATCCTGATTAAGGCACTTTTATATCAATGTGACTATGAAAAAGTTGACTGCATAAAACATGATTAGAATCTACAGCTTTTTTTCTTAGATATATCTAGGTGATTTTCTATTTTCCTTCCATCAAAATGCGAAAAGAAGATGGCTCCTTGATTCTTAAAATTGTTCCTTTTTTATGAACTCATGCCATACTTCTTTGGTTCTTTGCAGAAAAGATTTTTTACCATCGCATATTTTTGCACTTTGTAAGTGGCTAGGCCAGGTAATTAGCTGGAATTCTACAAAAGCTCTAAATGTTATCTTTTAGTAGACTTTTTGCAGTACCTGACACTAACCTTCCTGCTAAAGATTGGAATTCTATATCACCAAACTATTGTAGAAAAGAAGCCCAGCACAGTCATTAGCCCAGACCTCAGCAACCATGCACACCATGAAGCATACTTTTCCTTTTTACTGATTTTTTTTTTTTTCTTATAGTTGTATCTTTTTTGGAGACATCAGTACTTATGTACTGCTCCTTGCCTCTTTCATTGTGAATCAACATGTAACACACTGCTCTTAATTATTTTCCAATCCAGCCACTAATGTTACATTCCACTTCTCTAACTCCTGTCATATTATGAAAACAGCTATAACTGCATGTTAATAAAAAAAGCATGACCCACGCCAATACACAAGTACATCCAGCTGCGCGCGGGTGCGCGCCCTGGCATTCTAGTGTATTACGTTATGCTGCAAACTCTTTCACAGCAATCTGGATTATTAATCACGACGGGCAACTTGCGTCTCGCATCAGGTGTCTTTTTTGTTTCGTCGCCATCCACTGGCTCGTGATCGAGTTCGACTGCGTCCGTTCTGGTTCAGCCAAGTTCGACTACGCGCCGATTCCGACTCCGACCCCAAGAGCAGCGACAGTTCAATCCTTCCAAAGCCAGGCCAGCGAAAGCCGAAGAGCAGGACTCGTACTCGAACACTGGTATTCCATCGGCTAACAAAGGAAGGCTCCTCGCACAATCTTCAGAGCTACACAAGCCAAAAAGAACAATCCGACTCATGTCAAAGACCTGCATGTGCACCTGCATGCATGCTTATGGAAAGAACAGAAGCAAACAAGCACCATCCAGTACTCCACACCCGAACGACTCCAGTACTACTAAAACAAAGCAAGGTAAGGAAATTATGTCTGCATGAACATGTACCAAGTGCTGGATATACAACTCCACGATGACACGAGTACTCGGCGAGTTCAACTACGCTGGTGCCGACTGCTTCACCAATCCCGCGAGTGCTTCGTTTGGTCCTGCCAACTGCTCCTGTTACTCAACAAAAGAACTCGACTGACTACTCCGCTCGGTCGTCGACTTCTCTACTTAATTAACACGCCGATTCACTCCACTCAGGCCACATATTAAAGCTAAATCACACTTTAATATTTTTTCTAAATATTCTTTAAAAAAACTTCATATATTTTTTGATATGTAACCATGTACCTCCATGGCTAAGCCAGGACCAATCACTACAACATCCAGTCTGCTGTAACGCCATCACTCCTACAGCCCTGGGATGGACTCGACATCATCTACACGACTATACAAGCTAATTGAAAAGCAAAAGGATTCTCGCATACACACACTCTACCCACGATCTGCAAAACAAACAGCCAAGAAGCAAGAAGCAAGAATCCCACTACATCAAGCGGCTGTCGACTATAGCTACAATTCGAGTGACAACTTTATCTACTCAAACTTGACCGGTACTATACGACGATCTTTGAGTGCTCGATGATGGCTTCAACTACTTGATGATGGCTTCAAAGTACTCGACAAAGGCGCTCAGCGGCGCATTCCGGATACACAGTTAGCTAGTTCACTTCATCAACACCGCTTGACTACTCTACCATGGCAGTCCGACTACTTCTAATTGTGACAGTTTACTCCAGATTATTGATTCATCTCATCCGTGCGATGACAGCTCACTTGAGAACAAACATTGAAGCTCCAAGGGGGCTCAGTCACTTACCATTTGCCAGTACTCCAGCAGCAATAAACAACTATTCAGAGAATCAAAATACAAGCATGGATCAGTTTCCAACTACTTAGCTAGCCAGTTCGCTCGATCATCCATATACATAAGAAGATACTTCAACTTAAGCTAGCTATTAAAGAATTTTAACAGTACTATAGCCCGGCCGACTCCAAAGAGTACCAACCAGACTTTATTCCCGACTACTCAGCTGGGCACCGACTACTTGGTGCATGCCTCAAACTACCTAAAGGAGAAGAAGTCACCACATCAGCATGGAATCGCAGAACTCCAGGACAAATCAAAATTTGAAGCCAGATACTTGATTATCTATAAAGCCATGAAGAGCTACCGTGGCAGCAAAACTACTCGACCAGTTCTCATACAAGTCACCCGAAGACATACAAGCTAGTTGGCTTACACCAACACGCATGTACACAAAGCATTAAGGCCTTGCGTATATAAAAATGCAATCAAGCTTAAGCAAGACCAAGCGTACAACAGGCTCCCTTCGACCAAACCAAGATCGATCTACTCCACTTAAGGCTTAGACGTTAAACTCGAAACTAGATTGTTAGCTCGGAAGACTGATTGAGGCTGGTTAGCTAGGGATAACGCAGGCGAAACAACCAAAGTTTTAGCTGTTAGGATAACGAGCTGAAGCCGATCTAGCTTCGCAAGCTGCTCAAGCGAGCCTAACGAGTTTAGCTAAAAACCAGTATATATGGTATATTTATGCATATGATGGACATAATTTGTACAATATATTATTATATTTATAAATATATTAGCACATATTTTTTTTGTTTGATTTAAGGTTGTTGGATATGTTATTCTAGTATTATTACTATTCTCAAGCTTTAAATAAATACAAATATTATAATTTTATACTTTTTTTATACCTAGCCTGTGAGCTTTTACTAGCTCAAATAAAGCTTTTAACGAAATGAAATGAAATTAGCTTTCCAGCTCGCGAGATAACGAGCCGAGCAATCCAGCCGTTATTTATGAAATGTAACGAGTCAAAATGGAGCCGAGCCGAGATGGCTCGTTATCCAGCCTTAACTCCACTCCAACAAGATCAGCACCAAAAAGCAAGTCGACAAAGACAAAACAGGATCGAGAGCAAATAATCAGCATACACGTACATACTGATCAGCATACAAGACGACTGCAATATTGGGCTAATGTGCAAGCGAACACTACTCGGATGCTGCGGCTATCAACTCCTCCCCGCTTTTTGCCTCAACACGCATACTCCTCCACACTACCGCTCATCTACGCCTTCAAATGAGACCAAAAGCACTCTGGTTGGACTACACCAAACTACATCAAAAAAAATGAGACCAAAAGCACTCTGGTTGACTACACCAAACTACATCAAACTGTCCAAAGCAACGTGCTCGACAACGGCTTAGAAGTACCTCGACAAAAGCTCAACAAAGCTAATGCTCGACGAAAGATACTGAATACTGATAAAAGCTTCCAGCCACTGACGATGGCTTTCAAGTACCGATAACAGGATTATTCGACTCAGTTGAAGTGCAAATGGCTACAAACTAGCCCGAGCCCAACAATTTCCGGATTGTTTTCACAACACCGATGAGAGATCGCCAAAGATAGCCAACACTCGCCCTCTATCCCTCGGGTTTTTCGACTCGATGAGAGCGTAGATGCCGCAAATTCGTTGAAGTGCAAAATGGCTACAAGCTAGGCCGAGCCCAACCATTCCGGGTTGTTTTCATTGAACACCGACGCGAGTATGGCTAAGGAGCCAACACTCGCCTCTATCCTAGTGTCTCTTTAGACCTAGATGAGAGCAAAAGATAGCTCGACCTATCCCGACTTCTATATACTACGAACTCGGATGAGGGCCCACGGTCCAAAATCCTAACGCCTTTTCAGGCTTAGATGAGTAGAAAGATAGCTCGACCTATCCCGACTTTCTATATAGCGTAACGGATGAGGGCCTACGGCAAAATACTAACGCCTTTTCAGGCTTAGATGACAGCAGAAAGATAGCCTATTCCTCGACTTCTATATACGTAATCCCTCGATGAGGGGCCTCACGGTCCGAAAATCCTAATGCCTTTCGAGGCTTAGATGAGGGCAAAGATAGCTCGATCTATCCCGACTTCTATATCGTAACTCGGATGAGGCCCACGTTCAAAAATCCTAACACCTTTTCAGGTTTAGATGAGAGCAAAGAGATAGTTTCCTCGATCTATCCCCGACTTCTATATACGTAATCCGATGAGGACCTACAGTCCGAAAATAATCTACTATCCATCAACTCAGCATCAGCTCCAAACCAACTAAGCTCAGGGGCTCGGTCCTTTGCCTCTGTATCATCATCAGGGAGTCCTCTACTTGGCGATGACGACTGCTCCTATACCATCGCTGAGTACTCTGGCCCAGAAAGCATTCATGAGCCATGCCAGACACACAGACAAGAAGCTGAATTTGTTGGCTTACGCACATAGAACATGCTTACAGACTCACTACAGACCATGCAGAAGCTATCAGAGTTTACACAAAACACATCAACTCAAGGACAAGAGAGATAGAAGTAGCGCTGTCTGAAGCAGAGGCACTCGACTTACGCGCCATTGACAAGATCCTGTTTTCACGTCTATTGGCGAGGATGACTGTTCCTTAATCGGACTTTGACCATCACGGCACCTGCAGCGCCAACTGCATCAGTAGACTACTCAATTGGGTTGCTGACCGCGGTAAGCGGCTCCACATGCTATACTTTCTTCATTCAACAAAGAAGATTTACTGCAAGACACCCGAAGCATCAGAGTAGCACCAATGGGCAAGGGTTCCGACTTTCTCAAGCGATCGGTGTATTTACTTCAGACAAAGCAACATGAATTTCAAGGCTCAGATGTGACCACACAACCAGTCGTTGCTTTAGTTTCACCAGCATCACCTGCCTATGCTCGGGGCTCGAATTCAAAAACGGAGGATGCAAGGATCAAAGATTCCAGATAGTACAAGCATTTAAGACTACAACAACTCTACAACAACATATCAAGATTTCATCCGAGTTCTTTCCTTAGAAAATTCTTTTCCTTAGGAAACGAACCCGGAGAAGTCTCGGGGTTGCAAGTGGCACGTACCCCTCAAAGAAGATCTTTAAAATTTTTCAAGGAACCTCCAGCTTTTTATTCCGAAAAGCAAGAGGTTCTACACTCACTTTGAGTGCACTTTTCCAAGAAAAAGGCATCCCGCTTAAAGAAGGTATAAGAAGACCATCTCAAGATTTCACTTCAAAAAGAACCCCGGCTTCGAAGCTCAATCATGAAAAGCCCGGGGGCTTATCGATGGGGGATCCACGGGGCTCTCCATGGAGAAGAGAGAAGAAGACCTAGTCCAATTAGGACTTTTCGTATGTAATTAAAGTAGGATCGCTTACCTTTGTAATCCTCAAGTTAGGATTTTTAACTTTGTAATCGACAGGACTCGCCTCCTGCCCGTCATATAAAAAGAGAGGCATGGGTCCCTAGATAGAAGACACAACAAGGCTCAACAAATTAAAACCACCAAGCCGCAGGGCGCAATATACTATCCACCCCAACCGGACGTAGGACGTCGTGACTTCCGGCGCACCGAACCGCATAAATCATGCCTTACCTGGGCGCTTACCATCGAAGTTCCTGCACGACACCCTCCGGAACAAAACACTGTCCTGTGTGTACCTCGCATGGCTATCGGTGGTGAAACACCACTGCACTTGCTGCCCAGTTGATGACCGCTAGTGAATTTTCTTTATTTTCCTTCCACTTGAATGATTGAATGACATGCGCCGGGTGTTGTCCTCTGACTTGTATTTGCGTTTGCATGGAAAGTGAGCCAGATTTTGTGGTGGTTATTGTTGCAGACAACAAACACACATAATACTCCATATTTATTGGGTTACAACATAGCAAATATTGATCAAAGTGTAATTCCATTTTACAATCGATATAATACTATAAGTAGGATTCAGGTTTCATGCACAAGTAGTTTAAATATACTAGGAAACATGACTGTATTACAGTTATAGAACATTTCTCAAGTCTGTTATTATCGATTCCTATGATAACTTATATGATCACATGTTGTAAGTTTGGGTCAACGTTGACAAAATAAGAATTAAAACAAAATAATTTATTCTAATTTATCACTTACTACTTTAATATGAAACCAAATGAAGATGGGCCGGGAATTTATTAACTTGAGAAATCAATGAAGAATTTTTCCTTTTAATATTGGGTATATAGAGATTATTAGTAAATATGTTTGTACGCTTACAATGAATTAGATTTGTTCGAACCAACTATTAGAGCCATCTTTGGTTGAATTCATTTAGGGCTTATAGCACAAGACAAATTGTACAACATATACTGTGCAAAAAAAGATTAAAGAAGAGAGGTGTGCTTGATGATGCATATTAGTGAGAGGTGTGCTTGTATGATGCATTAGTGAGAGCTATGATGGGCAGGAATGTGGACGACGTGCAAAGGGGGGCATTACAAGAAAATGTAGGTAGAGGAGAAAAATTACCAAATTTATCTATATCTATATTTATATCTATATTCAGATTCAGATTCAGATTCATATCTATATCTATCTATATATCTATATCTATACCTATACCTATACTATACCTATACCTATATCTATATCTATATATATCTTATATCTAATATCTCTATATTATCTCTATCTTTATATCTATATCTATATCTATATTCTATAATATCCATATTCATCTCTATCTCTATATTTTGTATATCTATATTCTTATATCTATCTCTATATATATCTATGATATCTATTTCTATATTTTAAATATCTATATCTATATCTCTTCTATCTCGTGTCTATATCTATATATCTATATCTATAATATCCATATCTATCTCTATATTTTTATATATATATATCTATTTCTATATGTTCATATTATCTACGTCTATATTTAATATATCTATATCTCTATCTCTATCTCTATCTCTATCTCTATATCTCTATATCATATATCTTTAATATACATATCTATCTCTATATAACTATTTCTATATTTATATATCTTCATCTCTATATATATATATCTATCCTCCATCTTTTTTAGAATCCCAATCCACTAGAAGTCAAATCTTGACGACGAGTCATCAAATATGAGTAGTCAACCAGCACATGCAATTATGACATATCTATTTATGTAAATTATCCACATCACAAATCACATTATCAAGTCAAAGCAATCCATCCACTAACGCATTTATTTGTCCACCCAACATATCACAAACTACTAAAATTATTCGTGACCCCAACAATAAAATAGGGTATACTTAGTATCTTATAATCCTAAACCCCAATGGAGTCCTATCATCTCAGCATGCCAAACTGTCCAATTATAGTAGTATATATACCATATATAATTATAATCCACTTCAACAAAATGCAATGGGTTAATGTCCATATCAGCGAGACACATTATCCACTAACCAAACATTTAGTTCTTCACTTTTGTGCTTAAGCATCATCCATTATATTAATCTATAATAGTTTATCCCCTTGTATAAGTAATTATATATGGTATAATTTCATTCTGAATCATTCAACCCCACGTGATACACTTCTATAGTTTCTTATAAAAACCAATAATCCATACTACAAGTTTTTATCTTAATCTCACTATAAGTTCTCATCTTTAAAATGGAAAGCATCCACACATCATCTTTCAAGAACTTTCCACATCATCTCCTAGACTCACTCAATGCTCAAGTGTCCTCCCATTAACTTTTTAACCTCTTAATGCAAGTTATCCATAATCTCTCTATTAAGCACAATTACTAATTTCAAAATCTAAAAATATATAAGGTATCCATATATTTATTTTTTGTCAATCCATCACCTTATAATTCAATCTAATTATGTTAGTTTTCTATTGATTCTTTCATTGTCTTGCACAATTTTGATAAAAATGGACATAAGAAACATGTCGATCAAACTCGTACATGGAACAATTTTATTTTTTTTAAAATTTCTCATAGTAACATGCGGGTGTTGGGTATACAAACACATCACCTTTGCTCATCGATGAGTACGATGTGCAGGACACATCGCCGAAGGAGCCAATCATTATATGCATCCAACACTCAGCTAACCATGTCGAGCCAACATGCATGGCTATTCAAAAGCCAATGAGTGACTACTCATTTGGACAAATTTGAGGTCAGCAACAGCAGGATATCCTTCTCTATTAATGTAGATGTTTGTTATAATATGACTGTTAATGGTTTTGGCTAAGATCATAGATGGAGAGAGGGAGTTATGGACTTTGTGTGAAAATTTAATTGACTAGGCTAGAACTAGACCAAAGTGGGCCGGTCACTACCCGTGATAATTACATCACGGTGGTTCAAAAACCCCCCTGCTGGATTTTGAACCGCCACAGAAGGATGATGGGATGACGGGGCGTTCTTTCAAAACCGCCGTTGATGACCATCAGGGTGGCTCTAGAACCAAACTGCCAGTGATGTAGTTTTCAAAAAATTATGATTTTAAATTTAAAATAGCAAAAATAATTTTTCAATTCAGGAGGGGGCCCCTAGTCACCGCTGCCATTTTTTTCAACCTTTTCACATTTCACATCAACCGTGTGCATGCGGCCACTAGATCTGAACCCAACCTCCCTCGCTAAAAGATAATTTCCTCTACCATTGCACCACAATGTCACTTATGACTATACCTTGTTTTAGGCCTCTTATATTATACCCAAACCGAGTAAAAATTGAGTATTTGAGACCCTAAATAAATTCAAATGAAAAATTATCAACTACAAAAAGTTTCATAACTTTTGAGATCTACAACTTCATGTTGGTTATTTCTCCATCCAAGGTCATTTAAAAAGTCAAATTTAAATTTTAAGAAATTTTTTTTTTTGATAATTTCAAATCAAAAAGTTGTCAACTACAAAGTTTCATAACTTTTTGAGATCTACAATTTTTGTTTTAGCTATTTGTCCATCCAAGATCATTTAAAAAAGCTATTTCAAAAATTTAAATTTCAAATTTGAGACCTTCAAACATAGTTTTATAGGGAGAAAATAAATTCATGAAAAGATTGTCAACTGCAAAGTTCTAGAAATTTCAAGATTCTAAAACTTTAAACTTTATTTTTTTCATAGGCAACTTTGTTTTATCAGCTTAAAATTTGAATTTAAAAATTAACTACTTCAAACAACATTTTAAAAAGTGTAAAATGGTTTCAAATTTAAAAGTCTTGAATAACAAAAGTTGTGGAAATTATCAAGATCTAAAACTTTTATTTGGTCATTTCTTCATCCGATAAAAAGTAATAGTGATATTATTCATAAATCTTATATATCTCTCACATAGTTTCCTAAAGTAGAAGAGAGAGATATAAAATTTGTAAACAATGTTACTATCACCTTGTGGGATAAGAAATGATCAAAATAAAAGCTATAGATTTGATGAGTTCCACAACATTCATTTTGGTCATCTTTGCATTAAAATCCATCAAATTTTTATGCTTTATTTTTAATATTCAGCATCTACAGATCATATCGGGGTTTGTAGCTAAACCGATACTGATGGTCTCTATATCGTTGGCGGTGCCATCGCTGGCGGTTTTGTATGCTTAAAAACCGCCACGATAGTCCCATCAATGTCGATTCTTGGCTAGAGCCGGCAAGTGATGTTTGAACTCCAAAGTGCCGGTTTCATCCAAAAAACCGGCAGGATGTGGGACCTTCTGTGTCGGGTTTCCATCCACAAACCGGAAGGAAGCCGCAAGCCCATCGGAAGAGATATCATCAGTGCTGGTTCTAAACCGCACAAATGTTGCCGCACCGATAACTGAATCAGTAGTGGTATCGTGGGTCGGTGGGCCAGATACAGCCCATCCCAAAACACGGATTGTCCGGGAAAGAAATCTACATAGCTTTTTGGGCATCTGACAAGCTCTACCTCACTGTGACACTGTTCATCAGTGCACATTCATGGTGAATCATGAGGAGTTGGGGACACAGAAGAGTTCTTGATGCCCATCTGAAGCCTGCGAGTCATGAATGACTATCTTGTTGTTGACTTGGTTAGGTGTCAGCTCATCAAGCTTCTTCTCATGAAGAATGGAGATGGTAACATTGTACCTTGCTTTCAAAGAGATTGAATGGTATTCAAGTTGTACGTGTCATCAACAATGTCATCTCATCAAGTTTCTCATGAAGAATACTGTTCATGGCAATTTTTAGAAAAATCTGAGGTTCATTATATGCCATACATGTCTTTATCATGTGGTCCATTATTTGATTATATGTACCTAATTATTTGATTATATGAAACTTAATGAAACTTTTGTTTTTTTTGAAATGAAACTTATGTTTGGGCTGACAGAAATATAATGTTCCTAAATCCGCAAATAATAAACGAAGGGAATCCAAAGCGTACCATATCGTGGTCTCTCAGTTTAAGCAGGAAATAATTGCATTTAGTAAATATGAAATCTCGTATGTAGCCAGCCAATCTGCACGTATCTGAAAATGTCTTTCTGATCTATAAATAATCGCCTACGGCTCCAGCATACTTGGCTATATATATATCGATCAAAACTATATTAGAAAAAAGGTCATGGGCAAAATGCATCCCAAGGTGATGGTAATTCTCCTCGCCGTGTTCTTGGCAGGCTTCCTTTTCACCTGCAGGGGGTAAGTGTACACATATTCATCCGATCCTACAATATACTTATATCTGAAAGAAAAGTTCAGGCGCCATGCGCATGATGTGGATATGGCGTACCTACTGAATGCTTGCAGGCGAAGGTGATGTCGCAGAGACCGTCCGGGCGGTCGCCGGTGGCCGCCGGGGGCAAAGAGATCACCGGGAGAAGCAGGATTAAAGTGAGCCTATGCACGAAAAGATTTCCGTAGGTACCTCTTCTTCTGGAGCTGCTATTGCTGCGTAGTGCTGCCTGAGACCACTTTATGTTACCAGCCAGCAAGATTGCTGGCACATCTGCCCCGGTGCGGAAGCTCAACAGTGCCCTGACTTCGTGCGGGCGCGCAGGTAGGTCTCAAGCGATTTGTACTGAATTTATTAATCGACGAATATATGCAAATTGAAGAGTTATTGTAATTTCGATAGACTTTTATTTTTTGCTCTATGAATTTTTTTTTTTTTTTTTTTTTTTTTTGCCCAGCATAATCTCTACTAGTTGATTTACCCCCAAAGGCTGATCAGATTACCGGGAAACATTAAAAACTAGCCAACAGTATCCAAATACATCATATATGGTTGTTCATCTCGTTATTCAAAAAAGATCATGGTGTTCATCTACAATTTTGACGTAAACCTGGCGCATCGACCAGCAAGTCATAATTGGTATATGACGGCCAAGGCTAAGCGTCTAACAAAGTCAGTTGCATGGTTAGCTTCTATCATCTTTACATCTTTGGTATGTTTTTTCATACCAACAAGTCATACTATCATCATTACTACAATGGTTTCATTAGCAGCAATTTTGAACTTCTTTACAGAAGCAGACAACCCGACTGTCTCGGCTAAATATTCTATGTGAAAAGTCCATTTGTAGAGGTCAATCTTGTTGTCCTGTAAAATCACCACAAAGTGCTAAACTTATGTGTCTATCTCCCCATCCTGAAGTTATCATTTATGGCTGGCATGGTTAAGATTATCCAGCATTTTGTTATTACTTCTTTTACAAAACCAAAGAAAGGAAGAAAAATTTAGAAAAACACCCTTAAATAAGAGAGGCTAAGACAATCCCTTCCCTTTGTAGGATTTAAATAGTGACCTCTTGCCCCACATGCTGTCCACTCATAATAATTAACTTTTGATTATGAATAGGATGTTATCCATTTATATTTTTTTCTCGAATACGCAAAAGACTTTCAAGGCATCTTTTTTCTTTAAGAAGAAGAATGCAATGCAATACAAAGTGACCGGTGGAAACAAGATATGAAACGAGCTCCGCCACCTCCCGCCAGAACAAACATGAAAAGAGAAGAAAGAAAAGCCACCACCACCATCATAGCGACAACCCAGTGGCCCAACGGGCAAGGTGCACCGACTAGATCGCCGGAGGAGCTCCCCGGGTGCGCCAACGAGCCTCGCAGGGAATGACGCCCGCAGACGCCAACTCCACGGACCACATCCATGGGATCTTTTCGATCCCGAAGTTGGTTCCGCAACAGCGCCTCTCGAGGACAACGAGACGACGCTCTCAAGAAGGTGATGACGATCTCGCCACCGCCGCCGCCTCCAAGCTCGTAGGCCCGAGGACGCGGTTTTCTCACCAATGCCGGTCCCGCGTTGCCGCCGCCGCTGGACGAGCTTGATCTCTCAAGGTGTCTCGCCGGCGCGCCGGCCAAGAACCGCGGTCGGTGGAGGTGAGCGCAGCCGCCGGCGCGAGGGCGCCGCCAGCCTCCTCGCCGTCGGAGCCCGTGACGACTTTCCTCGGTCACCGCCCCGAGCACTCACCACGAGTGCGACGGAGGGCGCCGTCAGACGGCCAAAGCCCAACCCTCACCTGCAGGGGGGAGGGTGGCCAACGGCACCCTGGGAGCACAGCCCCGACGAAGAGCGGGGAGTCCGAGAGGCCAGTCAGCCGCCCCGCCACCCACGCCACACGTGGGTGGTAGGAGGCGAGCGCACGCTAGGGCCACGCGGCTACCTGCACCCGAGTTAAGGGCGGGGGGCCTCCCCGCTGCAACAACGCCCCCGACCGGGCTCCCCGCCTCAAGGTCGGTGCGGCGAAGGGGGCGCACCGCAGCAAGGCGCAAAACCGCCTTCAGCCGCCAGCAAGCCCTTGGCACTCCTTTGCCGAAGACGAAGCCGGTGGGGCGCCCCGCACAAGATCCCAACTGACCGCCGCCGGCTCCCAAGAGGCCACCGCCGTCGAGGCCCCGCTATCACCACCGGCCAAGTCGCCACCATCGCACGGCACGCTGGCGCCACGCCGCCGGCCACCACGTGGGGAGGGGTGACCGGCGAATCAGCTCGGGCACCAACGGGACGCAAGCGACGCGAGTGGCGGCGCATGTGACTCGGCCGCTCCCCGGCCGAGGTGCGCGCGACTCTCCAGGCCGGGCCCACGACGCCGCCGCCCCAGCGCAGAACCCTGCCGCCGCCGGAAGCCGCCGGGCTGCCCGGGTCCAGCGCTGAGGACGATGCCAGCGCGGGAACGCATGGGAGCCACCGGGCCATCTCGCACGCGCTCGGCCGGCACACGCACTCCACGGGCGTCGGACATGGCTCCCGCCGCCGGGCCGTCGGAACCTAGGGGCCGCGCCTGCGGCTCACCGCCGGCCGCCCGCGCGACGGGCGCGATCCGGCCAAGCAGGAGATTTATATTCATTTTTAGAAATCTTGCATTTTATTGAATTCAGCTCTAACAATCTCAAAGAAAAAAGTTCAGCTAAAAGATTTTTAGACATTGTGTCAAGCCCGACAATTGTTGTATAGTGTGTGCCTGCACCTGATATCGTTTGAAATTTTCAATAATTTAATTAAGTTACAAAATTTTATAACTCAAAAACAAATACTCTGGTAGCAGGGGTCGTTTCAACAATTTCTAAGATCTTTGGGCAAGCAAAACAGGGGCCCAATAATCTAAAATTTTAATGTGACAATTGAAGTATATAATACTAGATTCGTCAAAAAAGTATATAATACTATTAATAAGAGTTATTTCTTTGATTAATAAGTTGGATAATAATTAGGCGGATCCCATGGAATTATGTTAAGCATCACGTTACCAATCATCCTGCAATTTAGTTGTGCTAGTGGAAATCGTCGATGGTGACTAGAGAGATTTTCCTGTGACCCCGTCTAGTGTGACCGTTGAGTTAGTACTACGTTGATCGAACGGACGACACATGGTACTAGCCAGGGGCGGAGCTATGTTATGGACAGTGGGTGCCACCGCACCCACGAAAAAATTAAAAAACAGTGATAAAAGCTAAATTTTCACCATATTTACACCCACAAATTAAAAACCTCTGCACCCACAATGGCATGTGCACCCCCTCAAATTTGGTTTAGCTCCGCCACTGGTACTAGCTGGATGCCAAGGGTAAAGTCCTTGCAATCTACAATGTCATCTCATCAAGTTTCTCACCAAGAATGTTGATGGCAATTTCTCTAGTAGTGTGCCAATAGAAATTTTGATGTTCATTACTATATGCCATACATGTATCTGAAATGTGGACTATGTGATTATACCTAAATAATGAACCTTTTCTTTTGAGGTGCACAAATCTAACAATAATAACTAATTCTGTAACAATATAATAAATAAAAATGAAGGGAGTCTAAAGCGTACCATATATATAGTGGTCTCAACAAGTCTAAGCAGGAAATAATGAGCAATTGAATTAATACTATATATGAAATTCGTTTGTAGCCCATCTGCATGTAGCTGCAAT
Source organism: Chrysopogon serrulatus (assembly GCA_015844335.1). Taxonomy (NCBI): domain Eukaryota; kingdom Viridiplantae; phylum Streptophyta; class Magnoliopsida; order Poales; family Poaceae; genus Chrysopogon; species Chrysopogon serrulatus. The sequence goes on along the minus strand of JADLZL010002321.1, from coordinate 166,605 downwards.
TGTAGTGCTGATCTATAAGTTTCCTACGCCTCCAGCACATTTGGCTACATCGGTCAAATGGATCCCAAGGTGACGGCAATCCTCTTCGCCGTGTTCTTGGCACGCTTCTTTTCCCCTGCGATGTGTAAGTGTACACATTCATCCTATAATTAATATATATATTTTTATATCTGAAAGAGAGGTTTAGGTGCCATGATGTGATGTGGCTACAAACTGAATGATTGCAGGTGGCGAAGGCGATGGTGTCGCAGAGAGATCAACAGGCGGCAGCGGCGGTCACCGGTGGCCGCCGGTGGACGATGAGATAACCGAGATAAGCAGGATTAAATTGAGCCTATGCGTAAAACTGACGTGTGGCAAACACTATAAGACCTGCTACTGCTGCCAGGTGCTGCCCGACATGCCTTGCTATTTCAACCACCAAACGTGCTTGGACATCTGCCCATCCGGTGCACAAGCCCAGCAAAAACCCCTGCCCGCTGCGCCCCAGGCAGCACTGTCTCCGGGCGATGTTTATTGACTGTAGAGGGAATGAGGAATTTTAATCGAACATGCAAATTTGAAGAGGTACTAATAAAAAGATTCCGTTTTTCAGTTTGAGTTCCCTACGTACTGGTTGATTTCAATAAGATTTTGAAGGCTGATCAGCTTACCAACACATTAAAAATTAGCCAGCAATATCCGACACAATATCGTCTAGAGTTCATCTGCACTTACACTACTATTGACGGCTACTAGAGACAGGTGCCACAGTCGTCCTAGAATTCGGATTTGAAAATGTAATAACTGAGAAACACAACCATCGTCTCTACAAATCGTTTGTTTAGAGATGGCTGTAGTCCACAGCAATGCCTCTACAATATGTTTTACAATTGCCACTACAAAAGGATCCTCTGATGTTCCCTGCCGCTTCTGGAAAAATTCCTGCAAAAATTCAAACCAAATTTGTAACTTCGGTACCAAACAAACAATATATTTTTGTATTAATATGTCACACCACTACACAAAATTGACCTTTTAACGTGTGACTACCCAGTGGGGTCTCTCGGTATTAAAAAAATTCTTATTTTTTTAGCCCAAATTTAGTTTTCTAGAAAAGTTCATCACTCTTGGTTTTCTAGAATTGACAGTGATCGTCAGTTCAAGAAAGCAACAGTGATAGGATTTTTGAACTGGCAGTGAAGAGTTGTTCTCTGGGGTAGTGGGGTAGTGTCATCGAACCTAAATCTAAGTATGCATATTCGGTGCCAATTTTGAACTTAATTATATAATGGACAACTCCACTGTCTGATAATTAGTCTCTGTTAATTTGCCATGTGCAGTAACCCACCTCTACTAATGTCATTATAGCCGGGTTAACATATCTAACTTTGTTAATAATCTTTTTTATACAACAGAAAACAGCCAAAACATAGCAAAATATTTCTTTAAAAAATCTCAAGACGAAGATCCTATCTAGGCATATTTATTTGGTACGCTACAAGAGACAAGCGTATATATATGAATTTTATATTACTACGTATACGAAGTGACTTACAAGATTCATGTCAATTGTACCGGGCCCTTCAACTAATTCAATGTAATTTGAAAGCTGCATCTAACATAGATGATTAATTTGGATGCAATTCAATTTTGGAGTAACTATTAGCTAATAATAGCTGCTAATTATTATGAGAGGCTTTATAATTCAACCTCCTATTAGGTGGGACCAAACAACCTTCCAATACTGCTACAGTAATTATCTAGCTACATTTAGCAGCTATTATTAGATACTAGCTACTAACTATTAACCACTAGTGGATCCAAACAAAACTAAAGCATGAAATTAAATTCATATACTTCAGGCTCCAGCATATTTGGCTCCAGGCTCCAGGCTCCAACTCTGTCTTACTGATTTATAAATAAAAATTAAATTGCTTCAGGCTCCAGCATATTTGGCGTTTGACACAGGTTTTTCTTTCAAAACCAATAAACTCAAAAAAGAGAGGCTTGTGTGCTGGTTCACTGACTGTAGGCTGTTCAACGGTCATATGGACCATCATGCTCAGGTGAGGGCAGTTCTCTTCGTCGTGTTGTTGGCATGCCTCCAGTCCTCATCCTGGTGTAAGTGTAGTAAGCATATACGGATCCATCCTGTATATATATATATATATATATATATATATATATATATATATATATATATATATATATATATATATATATATATATATATATATATATATATATCTCTGATACAAGAAAAAACTTTAGGCATCATGTGATGTGCTGTGGTGCACTGAACGCTTGCAGGCAAAGGTGACGATGACTCAGATATATCGGAGATGGACTGGTGGTGAGATCACCGTGAGAAGCAGGATTACCGTGATGCTCTGCGTAAAAGATCTTTGTAAACCTCACTTGAAGGTTTGCTACTGCTGCGCAACACTGCCCAATAGGCCATGCTACTTGGACAGAAAAAGATGCTGGGACATCTGCCCCTCCAGTGCACAACCGCACCATCGGCCGCTGCTCGCTGCACACGTAGACCTGCTGATGGTTCGCTAGCTAGAAACTCATTCCAGCATGGCCGTCTCCGAGCAGTTATTCGGAGTGTTCTCTAATAATAAAGGATTCGTCCATAGTTTTGAGTTTGAATTCCACGCATGTCGATTTTAATTTCGAACAAATTACCAGAACACTCAAAATCAGCCAATCACCCGGGGCAACGGTGGGGGTCGATCTCATGGAAGAAGAGATCCCTGTAGCCTGTAGAAGGCTAATTAACTGCACGATGGATTACTATTGAGGCACCTTTCCATTTTATCAATGTACTTAATAAACAAGTATGGCTAGAGCAAGTTTTCAATGAATTAATGATTTTCTGTAAATTATTAAATTTAAATTACAAAAGGCGCAAACATCAATTAGAGGCCCTTCATTAAAACATGAAAACAACATTGAAAAGACACGAATAGGAATGCATAGTTACAAACACTGTCACCATATGTGGCTTTTATAGACGGTAAAAGCCACTCATACACAGTTATTATACAGCACCGGGTGAAATTTTTCTCAACATTCAATTTTTTCAGTTGATGGATGAATGCCGCATGACTTTATCTTCCCTATCTCAGCAAGCTGTAATGACCTTTGAGGGTTAGGTTTAGGGGAGCGAGCATCCTGTCTTCGGTGGCCCTAGATGGTGCTCTAGAGTGGTAGGGCAACGAGCAGTCACTACTAGAAATTTCACTTTTGCAACGGTAAAAATTTATTGTAATAGGGCCATAGTCGTGGCAAGGCCACAATATCACGTTTGCTAGAAACCATTGTAGAAAACCGAACAATGCATGGTCCTTGCAACTGAATGAATTTGTTGCGATTTTGTCAACTAAACACAAACAATTAGTGGCAACATACTTCGCATATTGCAACTCTTTTTGCAAACTGTGGCAATAACACCTACCTATTGAAACAAATTTAGTGCCATTGCGTGTGCTCTGTGCCACTAGGGTCTTTTTCTAGTAGTAAGTGGTGACGATAGAGACAATATAGGGCATTGATGTGGTGAGGGTGCAACCAACCGGGGTTGGTAGTGGAGATCCATTTGACCTTATGGTGGGATTGGGGCAATCATCGAAGAGGTCATGATGACCACCATATGGTTTGACTAGGAAGAGTGAGAACGACAATGCATCCTGTCGTTAGTTCGTTTATATGATAGTAATTGGGTTGTTCGACGTGGGTTGGTGTGTGAGTCTTCAGTGGCTTAAGCACTCAAAATACAAGGAGTTTATCTTCTATTGTTCATGGGTTCATCGCTTTACTATTTGAGTGTTGTAGTCTGCTTAGTACCAAATTAGTGTAGTGATCACTAGTGTAAGTGTGGTTCTTAGACTATACTTGCCTGTGGTTGCGGCTCACTCGACGTATAGTTATGGTAGAGGTAGCAGGAAGTGGCAACCTTGCCTAACCTCTGTACTCCACCATGTTTGGGTGATTTTCTTAATTGTAGACTCCATGTTCGAAAACTTTAGCACCCTTCTTACCTTTTCATTGCTAGCTAGGGAAATTTCCTAAGTAAACAACTGAACTACATCCTTGCTTGATCTTTATCATAACCAAATAGATCCTCTACCCACCACCTACCTCTTTGCTATCATAGGACATTGTTGTTTCTTGGGCTAGTTCACTCACATTCCCTATGGAATTCGATACCTTGGAATACTTCAAAAGTAAAAGCTACAATGGTAACCGTGAATATGTAGATTATCTATGTGTGTTCACTAACAAATATGAACACACACCACAAACGCAGTTTGAGTGATCTCACAATATTACAAGCCACTAGGGTACAACAATGGTGTGTGAAACCATTAAGTGGCAAGGTATTGAAACCTCACTAAACACTAAGCCTAAGCCTAAAGCAAAGTGCCAATATGGTGGTCCAACTATTCTAAATACTTTGCCAAGCACTACACAAAACCTAATGATTCCTTAAGCACATTTGGTGCCCAAAGCACTAAGAATGAACCTCAACTCAACAGAAATATTCCTCAACTCCAACAACAACCAAGTAGCTGGTTGAGGGATACTTGTAGCATTTACCCTGAGATATAGTTATTTTGGCTGAACTGCACTTGTGTAATGAGCACCAAAAAACACCGGTCACCCTATCAGAGCATTCAAATTACTGTCATGTCGACTACCCATCGGGCTAGCCATTGCCGACCAATGATGGGCTCTTTCTCCGGTGCACTACTAGTAAATCTGGTGCCCTCTAAAACAATCTATAGAGCCTCTGGATGGAACACTTTCTTGTTGTGCTAGGCTTTAGCCATCACTAGAAATATCCAATGGTCTTCAAAACCTTCTAGAGAAATTAGAATAGTATCCTACTAGAGAACTCTGCTAGTGTATATAGAATGATTAGACTAGTCAGGGTCCTCCATGACCTTCTACTCCATTGCCTCTACTAGGGAAGCCTACTAAAGTTGGTGCTCCTATGCATAGCCAATTTGGCTTTATTCTTCATGTCTTCTAGTTTGGGCTCCATCTTCTTAATGTCTTGGACTTCATACATAACTCCTATGATCTTTACAATAGCTTCTTGTCCTTCCTTGAAGTGTGTTTACCACTTGATTTTAGCAAACATCATTGTCCAGTCATATTGTCATTCAACCATCAAAATCACATATGGTCCTTGCTAGTTGCCTTTTCCTTAAATATCTCCTTTATGATAGATGTTGCATGTCACTGATGCTTAGAGAGGTGGCAATGCTGAGCATGCCATGGTGGCACCAACACTCGCACCAGTGGTGCAGTGGCAGGCTCACGTGATGTGTCGAAGGTGCAATGCATTGAGGTAGCCTCCATGCATTGTGCACTCTCCACATCTGGACTCCTCCCATGGTTGTGGCCTAGAGCTATGACAACCTTTGCTAAGATATTTGTTGGCTCCACTCCATTTCACATTCATGTGAGCAAATTGTGCGTCCTACTTCACGCATTGCTTCATGACAAGTTTAGTGAGTTTGCCAAGGAAGACCATGGAATCAAGAGGCATGAAGTTGTGGTAACGAGGAAGCTGAGGATCTATGTCTCTGATACCAATTATAAGCAACCTAATCACACAACTCAAATATCCAACACATTGGTAATTTGATCCGATACATTTGAGCAACAGAGTATTTGAACATAACAAGCATGAGATCGAAGAACTAAACTAGAGATACATATGAGAGCTAGTTACATGGAGAATCTTGAGATGGAAGATGAACAATACAAGGGAGACTTGATGAGGATGAGCCGAGGAGGAAGAAGGCTTGTTGGGTTCTAAATAATTGATACCCCTCCCTTATGTATATTATTGCCCTCTTGTACTAGCCAGTCTTGAAGGAATTATCACATTGCCGAGGCCCATGGCCCAAGGAGTTGGCAGCCCAATATATCCATAGTAGACCTTTATGTCGACACCAACATATCCCTAGCAGACATTTAATGTGTCGACACTATGAATCCTATATATGACGTACACGCTAACCACAAAGGACTATCTGGATCTAACTAACTTGTGAGTCCTTCCATATGTGGCGTTTGAGATTATCTAACAGTATTGCATGATTCCAGCTAATATGCAACGCGGCTGGCCATGGATTGGCATGAGACAACTGTCGTCGCACATAGTCCTCCAAAAGCGGGTTTGCAGTATAGTTTAATACAATTTATTTATAACACGGCTTCCATTTGACTGGTAACTGACTAGGTGGCAACCATAAAATAAGGCATAATTGCACAACTACCCTCGCATTGACATTTAATTGCATGTTTAGTTTTTCTCCTAACTTTACTTGTTTGTTGCTTTTTTTATTAAATTTACATCCTCCATGGCCTCTATTTCATAATATGGTTTTTTGAATAATTTTGTTTTAATTAACAAAAAATAAAGCTAAATTGAAAAAAGAAGGGTGTGGAAGGCCTCCTAAAATGCTTTCCCTTTCCAAAAAGATATTTATACCCTTTATCCCGACGAATTCATGAAATCTATTAATTTATTGGCTTTGGTAAAAGGGTATAGTTGTATAAATGTTTTCTTGCGGGATGGATGTAAAAAGTGCCTAGCCGAAATAGTAGGAATGAAAATACAATAAAAATTAAAAGCAAGGATGTGAATGCAATTTGGCATACCCTCAGGCGGAAATAAAAAGGGGACCTCCGAGCGCTGAGCAACCAACAAAGAAACTCGCTCGATAAAAAAACAAAGAAACTCACGGTGAACAAAAAGCCTCCAAAGCAATGGAGCTACCACCACACTCTATATTGAAATACAGCTCTGTCTCCGATGTGCTTACCAATACAGATCTCCTGAAGCAGATCCTTCTCCGCCTCGGATGCCGGAGCTGCCTTGTTAGGGCTGCGCTCACCAGCAAGCACTGGCTGCGCTGCGCCTCTGGGCTCATCGTCCCCGAGTTCTGCGCGCGCCACCCGCCGCGTCTAGTCGGGGTCTACATCTCGAGCGCCGGCATCTCTGGTTCGGAGTTCATCCGGCTGCCTGATGCCTCTACCCCTGAGGTGAATGCTGTCAACCACGCCTACTTCGGTTTCGGTGCCTTGCCGGCGCCGAACGTTTTGGACTGCCAAAACGGCGTCGTCCTCTTCGAGTTCGGCGGCGAGACCTTCCACCCTGCTGGTCTCGCTGTGCGCCTCCCACTGCACCCTAACGTGATCAAGGCCATGGAGCTCCGGGTGGCGCCACAGCCTCCCTGCTTCTCGGAGTCCCCTCATGCGGTGCTCCTCTCTGCCGACCATCGCGGTGACGCCTTGTGCTACCGCGTCAGCGTCCGCACCTTGGAGTCAGCCGATAAGGTCGTCACGGCGCAGGCGCTGGTGTGCGTCTGGCTCCGGTCTGGCTCCTGGTCCATCTGCTGCAAAGGCAAGCGTACTCCTCTGGCTAAGTCGCCGGTCCAGATCCTGCCGACTACTGTGCTCCTCGACGGCAAGATCTACATGGCGACCCAAGCGGGGTACATCCTGGGACTGGACCTGGCCACGGAGGAATTCTTCATCGTCGATCTCCCAGAGGGCGTCGAGCTGGGTCAGTACTACCCAGGCAACCTTGTCCATTGCCGGGGTGACGACTCTGTCCTCTTCCTCTTCCATGTGGATGGGGACAACAAGCTCAACGTCTGGCTCCGCCGGATGAACGACAACCACGGCGGCGCCGGTGCTGCTGGCGGCGGGTGGGTGCTCAGGGAAACCATTTCCGTGCGTGAGACTTGTGGCCATCTCGTGGAGCAGGGTTGGGAGACGGCAATCGAGGGGGGAACTCCAGTAATGGTGGTCGGCACCGGGGACAACGCGGAGTTCGTGTTCTTGGAGCTCGGTGTTAGTGGCGTCATCGTGTACATGCATCTCAAGACCAAAGAGGTGAAGCAGGTGTACCAGAGGGAGCCAGACGACGATCACCTCATCAGTGTTCATCCGTTCATGCTCGTCAGGCCTCCTGTTTTAATCCCACCACCGGATGCTCATGCATGAAGGCGAGGCCGCACTGCATCAGGTGCGATCATCCCTGTGTGAAACAGGGTTCAGCATTGGAGAGTGGAGACCGTGGCCAACTGCATTGTCTTTAGTAGTATTTTTCTTTATTTAAACTGCATAAGGTTTGTTAAATGTTGATAGATTCCAGGAGACAGAAATTGAGCGCTGGGCGTTCTGTGATTTCTGTCATTCTGAACTATGAACAGGTTTGCTTTGATCATGTTATTGGATCCAGATGCATTAGTTAATCAGTATGTTATATTGGTTTGTATTTCATCTACTTGGGTCGGCACATGCTCAATTTCAACGCTGCAGTTCTGTTCGTCTGAAAGTTTTAGTATATCTAGTTATAGATGGCCAAACAGGCACCTTGGCCTTAGATAGGCATGGGCATGGCATGAGGCGGCACGATGATCTAGACATACCGTGCCGTGTCATGTCATCGTGCCCAAGTTCCTACCCGTGTTATGCCGTGTCGATGGGTCATGCCAATCTGACACTGACGCATGAGGCTAGAGGTCGTGCTCGAGTTGTTGGCGCGGCATTGTTATTGCTGGTGCCAATCTGTTATTGTGTGTTGTCCCATGCCACCACTGTTATGCGCTGTCCCACACCACCGCTATTGTTACGCCCAGCCGTCATCGCATCACAACATAAGCAGATATAAATGAAACGTGTAAGTGCTAACTATAGATAGTCTGTTATGGACTATGCGGCCATGTGGGCCCAACATACTCCTCCCTCTGTCCTAGATTTCTAGACGTTCTGGCACTAGAGGAATTTGTCTACGTTCATCGTTTGTTGAATGCACCTGGACACTAGCATGTGATGCATTCAAGGATTCCTGGCTGTACCTGAGTAAAGGCTAGAACGTTAAGAGTTATGGAACAGAGGAAGTAGGCTGTGAAGATCGGAGAGTGCCCAAGGAGGAGCATGAAACGAACCAAGCCTCATCTTGGATGTTTTTGCCTCCCAACCTGAGTTTTTAATATTCCTAGTCCAAACTCGATCTAATAATCTTCATCAATTACATCTGTTATAGTGATTCGGTAATTGTATATGTATCAAAATGCATCGAAGATAAAATAATAACACAACTCACAAAGAAGCCCGGTGATTCAACATTTTTTATGGATTTGATTAAAGACGAATTCATAAAACTTGGCAAATTCAAATTGGGAATGGCTAAAATCAGATTCTCGGCAGATTTTTGGTTGACAAGACACCCCCTTAAGGCACAATATCAAAACATGTATAATATTGTTCGATGAAAACGTGCTACTGTATTCACAACTCGTCTTGGTAGTGTACCTCTGGATGTCTCTTTTATAGAAGGGCTTTAGTAGGAAACAAGTTGACAGAGTAGCATCATCTAGTAGCTAGAATAGCAAAGATTCAGTTATTGGCGGAAAGGGATGCCTTTTTTTGCTTGTTAAAATAAAACGTATCTTTCACGGTAAATTCAATGTATACAGGATACAGGTTTTAGTGTATCCCAGGAAATTTGGTGGTTGAAGATACCCCTAAAAACTAAAATTATTCTGTGGTTCTTAAAGAAAGAGGCTACTCCCACAAAAATATAATTTATTAAGATAAAATTGGAATGGAAATAAGCTGTGTGTGCTTTCTGTTGCAAGAATGAATCCATCCAATACCTCTCTTTTTTTATTGCATCTATGTTAAATTTCTTTGGAGTGAAACCTCCTAGAGATTTTCAATGGGTGGTACAAACAGGTTGAAAGTCTGAATAAATCCTTAGTGTTGGTAGGAGAGGCAGTCATTTTTGACAAACAACGTCTACCCAAAAAATGTTAGCAGGCACTGTTCAGAAGAATGCATTGGTTACGCTAATGGGCACAATTGCAACAATGTGACAATAACAAGGAACACATCTTTCAAGTTTGTCGAGCATCAGAGGCAACCGCAATGAATTTGTTTGCCTCCTTTGGATGGCCACACAATTTTAGAATTAAGTTAGGAGTTGGAACTTGGACACTTGTGTTTTCTTAATTTGTAAGAATTGGTCTTATTCTTTTGATCTCAAGAGATGAACCGGAGTCATTTCCTTTATCTCAAAAATTGTACCTGGCCCTGTCGATGCGGGACCAAGACGGTTCCCCATCAACGTGACTCCCGTCAGGACGGACCCACAAGGCGGAGACAGAAGGACCGATTCCGAGTAGAAGACGTCCTGTCCTAGTTAGACAGATAGAAAGTAACTTCTGTAATAGAAACATAACTCTCTCTACTAAGTCCGACTAGGATTAGAACCAAAGCTCTGGCCCTTTTCTCTCATAAAAGGGGCCAGAGCACTCTCTTTGTAACAAGCGACAACAATACACAATCATACATCAATCCAACGCAAAAGACCAAGGCCGATCAAGTAGAGCTTTTACTCGACGACGAGGGGGCTCGAACCAAGATAAACCGAGTGTCTCTTGCGTGAAACCACCGAGTTCTAGTATTCGCCGAGATCCGAATCAATCGCTACGGAACCCGTGGCGGGCTATCGGTGGCTAAACACCGACACCGGGCGCGCCGAGGGTAGGGGCTTTCGGCCCGAATTCAACGTCAAGAGCTCAAATGACCTACACACGATGTTTTTTCCAAGAGGATCATCCTTCATCTTCGTAAGCTGGATCTGCGAGGCGCATTTATCACGGAGCTCTCCACGGTCGACTTCTTCAGAACCAGAGCCGAGATATCCGGAATTTTTTAAAACTCAAGGCGACGGAAGAGGAAGTTCCGTAACCAAGTACTCGAAACATACCGAGTTCTTTCTACTTCGCCTCAAAGAATACCGCACGGACGTATCAGAACATCATCCAGAGCATAATGGAATCTAACGGCATAACTTCAGAATAAGATAAGTACTCAGTTCCCCTCCCTTTTCAATACGGAAGGTCACTGGATGAGGAAGGATCTGACTACTCGCTCAGTATACGTAAAGAAATCTACATGATCAGGCAACCTCTGGTACCACCAATTCAACCCGACTACCGGTCCTCAGAAGAATCAGAAGCCGATATCCCGCCTAATTCAGTAACTAGGGATGGAGAGACTGATAGTCAAAAAGCAGCCAGGGAAAGAAGAAACAAGAAAAGGGGAGGAAGGAGGAATCGAGTACAGGAACGCAGGGAAGCATGACGTAAATATGAAGAAGAACTAGCCGAGTACAATGAAAGAATAGCTGAGAAAGAAACTGAAGAAAAACGAGCCACAGCAAGGGCCAGACTTGACCCCATCAACAAGATACAAGAACTAATCGATGCTATACAACGACCAAGTAAAGAATAAGCCAGGCTCAGGAGCCTACTCAGAACAACTGCGCAAAGGATACAAGACGACCGAGTACCTCCTCGTCGGTTACCATCCGAGCAGACAAGTCAAAGAAGTCGGAGAGTTTCCGCATTCGAAAGGTTATCTGTCCCAAATCAAAGCAGAAGAACTCAACCGCATCATGATTGGACTGAGAGAACGGGGGAAAATCGCGACAGGCTACCAACCCCTCCCCGAAGCCCTCCTAGATCTATTACAAGATATAACAGCCACGCAGATTCCGACTACAAACCAGAAAAAGTACCCGACAGATTCCCCTGCTTCGCGGGAAGGCTACTCACTGTCAGGCTACCTCACAAATTCAAACCATCAAACCACTTGAAATACGACAGCAAGACAGAACCAATGCAATGGCTCAGAATCTACTCCCAATCGATAGAATTAGCCGGAGGAGATGACGACATCAAAGCATTATTTTTTCCAATGGCACTCGAAACTCTACCACTACAATGGTTCGATAAGTTACGCCCAGGATCAATCAAAACATGGGGAGATCTTCAGAAAGCCTTCTGCGAAAATTTCACAGGAATACTCATACACCTAATAACATAAGCCGAATTGAAAGGTTTAAAACAAAATTAAGGAGAAAGTCTCAGTGATTTCTATAGAAGATTTAGAGAACTAAAAGCACAAGTTCATGATATCACCGAAAGGGGAGTAATTGAAGCATTCTCATATGGCTTGAGAGTAAGATAGATGTTCTACGATTTTTGCAAAGAAAACCCATGAACAAATGAAGAATTCAAAAGAACAGTCAGAAAGATGATTATAGCAGAAGAAAAGACACGGGAAAGATTCCCAGATAACAGAAACAACCAAGATAGAAGAAACAACTCAGATAGAAGAAACAACTCAGATAGAAGAAACAAGACAACTCAGGAAGGTGGAACAACTCAGACAGCAGACAAGAATACTACAATAAGAAGAGATATTCGGACAATACAGTGGCTGCTACCGAAAGAAAGAAATTCTACCCAGCTAGAAAATTTGAAGAACTCGAGAAGATAAAATGCATCTATCATCCAACAGGAATTCACCCGATGGGAGAATGTCGAATATTCCAAGAAAAATATATGAAGATAGACAGACAAGAAAAAGAAAAGAACAGAGAAAAGAAAGAAGAAGATAACAATCCAGCAGACAACGGGTTTTAAAATCCAAGAGCAACAGTAGCAGTAATATTCTCAGGAGTCCCAGGGTCTCGAAGCAAGCAAGAAGACAAACTAGCATGGAGAACAATCATGGCAGCAGAACCAGCCGTTCCATGATATTTAAACTGGTCTCAATATCCAATTCAATTTTCACGAGAGGACCAATGGACAAGCGTCGAAAATGCAGGGCTATACCCACTGGTACTCGGACAAACAATCGCAGCTATAACAGTAACCAAAGTACTCATCGATGAAGGAGCAGGACTCAACATCATTTTTGCAGATACCCTAAGAAAAATGGGGTCAGAATTTTCAAAAATGATTACACCAACAAGTGTACCTTTCTACGGAATAGTATCCGGGAGGCCAGCAATGCCCCTCGGACAAATAACTCGCCAGTTACATTTGGAACCCCGACAAATTATCATACAGAACTCATCAAATTTGAAGTTGCTAATTTTGAATCATCTTATCATGCAATATTGGAAAGATCAGCGTTGGCAAAATTTCTGGCTATTCCACATTACCCTTACTTACTACTCAAGATGCCAGGACCACACGGAGTACTCTCTCTTAGAGGAGACCTGAAACGTGCCTACGAGTGCGATGTGCAAGCTATACAGATATCTTCAAAAGTTCAAGGAGAAATCAACTCAGCAACAGCTGAAGTAAGAATAGAAGAATTGGAAATTCCTGCCAAAAAACAAGTCATCCTTACCACAGCTGAAGGAGAAGAAACCAAAAAGATTGATCTAGGGACTGGCGACCCATCCAAAACAGCCACTATCAGTGCTCATCTACCTATCAAATAGAAACTCGTGCTCACCAACTTTTTAAGGGACAACAAAGACATATTTGCCTGGAAACCAGCTGATATGCCAGGAGTCCCAAGGGAGTTGGCTGAGCACAAAATAGAAGTCAAGAAAGGAGCAAGACCAATCAAACAGAGATTACGACGTTTTTCACCTGACAAGAAAGAAGCAATAAAGAAAGAAATAGCCAAATTATTGGCAGCCGACTTCATAAGAGAGATCTTACATCTAGATTGGGTAGCCAATCCAGTCCTGGTACACAAAAAGAACACAGATGAATGGCGTATGTGCGTCGACTATACTGACCTCAACAAACATTGTCCAAAAGATCCGTTCAGATTATCAAGGATTGATCAAATAGTGGATTCAACAGCTGGAGCAACCTTGTTATCTTTTCTAGATTGCTACTCAGGCTATCACCAAATTGCACTAATAGAAGAAGACCAAAGCAACACTTCTTTCATCACCCCATTCGGAGCCTATTGTTACAAGACAATGTCCTTCGGACTAAAGAATGCAGGAGCAACCTATCAAAGGGCAATCCAAACTTGTTTGGGAGACCAAATCGGAAAGAACGTGAAAGCATATGTGGATGACGTGGTAGTCAAAACAAAGAACCCGGATTCACTAATAGAAGATCTACAACAAACTTTTGACAATCTCAAAAGATGGAAATGGAAACTCAACCCAAACAAGTGCGTATTTGGCGTATCATCAGGACAACTACTCGGATTTCTGGTCACCCGAGAGGAATCGAAGCAAGCACAAAACAAATCAAAGCAATAACTGATATGGGCCCACATGTAGATATAAAAGATCTACAAAAGTTGACAGGTTGCATGGCCGCTCTCAACAGATTTATTTCAAGACTCGGAGAAAAGGGCTTACCTTTCTTTAAACTACTAAAGAAGACGGACAAATTCACCTGGAATGAAGAAGCACAAGAAGCTTTCGATAAACTAAAAGCAACATCAGCACATCTCCAGTATTGGTGCCACCCAAGAAAGGAGAAGATCTCATGCTTTACATCACGGCGACTACTTCAGTAGTAAGCACTGCCATCGTAGTCGAAAGAGAAGAACAAGGACACGTCTACAAAGTCCAAAGGGCTGTCTACTGCATCAGCGAAGTACTCACAGTATCAAAAGTCAGATATCCTCATGTACAAAAACTACTCTACGCAATCCTGATAATATCAAGAAAGCTCAGGCAGTACTTTGAAGCACACAAAATCATCGTCGTAACAGATTTTTCTACTCAGCGATATCTTAAGAAATCGGGACTCAATAGGAAGAATCTTAAAATGGGCAGTAGAACTCGGAGCACTCAAAATAGAATTCACTCCAAGAAAGGTAATCAAATCTCAGGCACTGACCGACTTCATCGCGGAATGGACTGAGATACAACAACCCACTTCAGAAGCCATCCTAGACCATTAAAAAATATACTTCGATGGATCTCTAAAACTAGGAGGGGCGGGAGCTGGAGTACTACTCATCGCACCAGACGGAAAACAACTCAAATACATTTTATAAATTTTATGGCAAGCTACCAACAATGAAGCAGAGTATGAAGCTCTCATTCATGGACTACAAGTCACAACATCGCTGGAATCAAAAAGACTACTCGTCTATAGAGACTCAGCAGTAGTTGTTAATCAAGTAAATAAAGACTGAGATTGTACCAAAGAGAACATGGATGCTTACTGTGCAGAAATACGGAAACTCGAGAAAAATTTCTGAGGCTTAGAAATTCATCACATACTACGAGACTCAAATATCGCAGCAGATGTACTAGCCAAACTTGGCTCGGGACGAGCAAAAGTGCCACCGGGGTCTTTGTCAAGGAGCTAACCAAGCCCTCAATCAAAAAAGACCAGCGAGACAACACCTGAAAACAAGTCGAACAAGAGCAAGTCCCGACAATCAACTTAGACAATACAACTTGGATGCAAGTATTCATAGATTACATCAAAGAAAAGAAACTACCGGACAATAAAAAAAATGAAGCAACTCGGATTATCAGAAGAAGCAAAAACTACGCCCTAGTAGGGAACAGTCTCTACAAAAGAGCAAAGATCATCGAGTACTATTAAAATATGTTCCAACATCGGAAGGAAAAGAAATATTACTAGAAATACACTCGGGATGCTGCAGAAAATCACGCATCTTCAAGAACACTAGTCGCAAAAACATTTCAATCAGGATTCTATTGGCCAATAGCACTAAAAGACGCCGAAGAATTGGTCAGACACTGCAAAAACTGCCAGATGTTCACAAGATAAGCACATGTTTCAGCTCATAATCTGATTTGCATACCACCTACATGGCCGTTTTCATGCTGGGGGCTTGATCAAGTCGGACCACTCAAGAAATCTAAAGGAGGATTCGAATACATTTTCGTGGCCATTGATAAATTCACCAAATGGATAGAATACAAACCATTAGTAAAATACAGTTCAGCCAAAGCACAAAAATTCATCCAAGAAATCATGCACAGATTCGAATGCCAAACAGGGATAATCACGGATCTAGGATCACCTTTCACAAAGAAATGAATTCAAGAGTCGGGCACAAGACTGGTTTCAGCATAGACTACGCATCGGTCGCTCATCCTTAAGCAAATGGACAAGTCGAGAGGGCCAACGGCCTCATACTAGCCAGTTTAAAACCAAGATTATATGAAGATCTAAAAGATTATGGATCAAAATAGATAGACGAGCTACCAAAAGTAGTCTGGGGACTAAGGACTCAAATAAGCGAGAGCTACCGGCTACTCACCTTTCTTTTCGGTCTACGGGTCAGAAGCCGTACTACCTGCAGATTTAATCTGACATCTCTAAAGATTGAACAATACAATGAAGGAGAGGCGTAAGAAAAACAAGAAGACTAGAAATTGACAGTCTAGAAGAAGTCAGAATCAATGCAATATTACAGTCAGCAAGATACATGCAAGGATTAAGAAGACATTATGACAAAAGCATACAGCCGAGAAGCTTACAAGCTGGAGACCTAGTCCTTCGAAGAATCTAGAAACCAGATGGAAGGCATAAACTACTCAGTCCTTGGAAGGGACCCTTCATAATAGCAAAAGTAACGGAACCAGGTTCTTACGAGCTAATGACCGAGGATTCTTTGCATAAAATTCAAGACCAATGTACCCCGAATTATCAATAAAATCTCCATTCAAAAGAGACTTATCCTAGCTTCTTTTTAGAACTAGATGAGAGCAAAAATAGCTTGACCTATCCCGACTTCTAGATAACAGAACTCGGATGAGGACCTACGGTCCGAAATGTCCTAGCTTCTTTTTAGAACTAGATGAGAGCAAAGATAGCTCGACCTATCCCGACTTCTAGATAACAGAACTCGGATGAGGGCCTACGGTCCGAAATATCTTAGCTTCTTTTCAGAACTAGATGAGAGCAAAGATGGCTCGACCTATCCCGACTTCTAGATAACAGAACTCAGATGAGGGCCTATGGTCCGAAATGTCCTAGCTTCTTTTCAGAACTAGATGAGAGCAAAGATAGCTCGACCTATCCAGACTTCTAGATAACAGAACTCGGATGAGGGCCTACGGTCTGAAATGTCCTAGCTTCTTTTCAGAACTAGATGAGAGCAAAGATAGCTCGACCTATCCCGACTTCTAGATACAAAACTCGGATGAGGGCCTACGGTCTGAAATATCCTAGCTTCTTTTCAGAATTAGATGAGAGCAAAGATAGCTCGACCTATCCTGACTTCAAGATAACAACTCGGATGAGGGCCTACAGTCTGAAAAATCCTAGCTTTTTTTCAAAACTAGATGAGAGCAAAGATGGCTCGACCTATCCCGACTTCTAGGCTACAGAACTCGGATGAGGGCCTACGGTCCGAAATACTCTAGCGTCTCCACAGACGAAGAAGAAAGCAAGAAACAAGCTTGATTCATCAAACAAGAACTCGAAAAACTTTCAGAAGAAAGTAAGAACACTACTTTCAACACTATTTGTGAAACAAGTCAAAAAGACAAAGAGTTTATACAAAACGCCTCGAACAAGGCGCAAAGTATTACTGCAGAGGATTATCACCTACAACTACAGAATCAACCTCTACAAGCTCAACAAATTATCGAGCCAAATCCAAGACGGCAGCTTCAGCCTGGGTGAGAGCCTGTTCAGCCTCAGGAGTCGCCGCACCTTCCAAGATCCTCTCTAGGGGCACATCCAGAATTATCAACTGAATACGCCCCAAGACGCCTTGGACGCCAACCAAGATCCCATCCTTCACTAAGCCAACAACCCGGGTGGTCAGCCGAGGAAGAAACTGAACCCAGGTCAAGCCGGCATCTTCAGGTTTCCTCAGCATACCGGCAAGTTTCTGAACAGAGTTCTAGAGAACTTCCCACCTCTCCTCCGAGGCCTTCAGTCGGGCCGACAAGTTCTCCACTGACGACTTGGCCTGTTATTGACACCTGTTAGCGTCAACTTTCACTAGGGCTTTTTACCCGAAGGATAACATGAAAACACACTAGTCTAGGGATTTATCCGACAATTTCCACGAGTTTTGCATATTCTCGTGATTTCCGGGGTGATTTCGAAAAAAGTCAAAAAAGAGGGATTCTAACGCAAAAATAACCACGAAACTTATCCGCCACGAAGGACATCACGGGAAGACTCGGGAAGACTCCGAAGACACACGGAAGAAGCGAGGGGGCGGGGAGGCCGCCAGGTGGGGCCGGCCGGCCCCACAATGGCGCCGGCGGCGCCCCGGCTAGGGTTTGCTCCCCTTTGGAATGTTCCTCCACCGCCTCTCCTGATGCATCTCGGCCCTACGTTAAGTCGGTTTGATCCTGCGGCGCACACGCATCCCACCGGACTATAAATATGTGGGTAGACCCCCCTGGAGAAAGCCAATTCATTATTCATCAAGGCCTCAAGCCGTCAAGCATCAAGGAGCCTTCAAGTTCATCAAGAGCCTTCTAGTTCATAGGATTAGCTAGCTAGATTAGAAGTAGAGGAGATCTAGTTCTTCATCGGATCTGGAGCCCCTGGCGTCTGGCAGGAGCGCGAGAGTTCGGTAATAGATCTAGTTCTTAATTACTTTATTGTATTCATTATTCAGATTAGGGAGACTTTACTCTAAATAGATTCATATGTTCTTAATTGCAATAGTCATTGTTTACTTTGATTATATGTCTAGTTTAGTTACTTCGATCTTATTGAATTCATGTAATTGCTCGTATAGCGTTTATCCATATGTACAATGGGTAGATGATAGGCGATATGTAGACGTGGTGTCTAGATGTCTTGTTTATCTGCGAGTGCACCCTGATATGCCGGGACGTGTGGTAGTCTGCGTAGGTGACAGCTACGTTAGTTCCTCTGTAATCCACCCCCCGTATGTAGGACTAGCATGGGCACGGTCGCGAAGGAGGTGACTTAGGTCTTAATACCCTCATTAGTTGATGCCTCTTTACATGCAATGATGATTTAGGGTTGATTTAGCAATGATTACTAGATGTAGTTGCACTAATTAGAGTTATTCAATTGACGTAGTTA
Source organism: Chrysopogon serrulatus (assembly GCA_015844335.1). Taxonomy (NCBI): domain Eukaryota; kingdom Viridiplantae; phylum Streptophyta; class Magnoliopsida; order Poales; family Poaceae; genus Chrysopogon; species Chrysopogon serrulatus. The sequence goes on along the minus strand of JADLZL010002321.1, from coordinate 147,742 downwards.
TAGACCTATTTCCCTAGTTTATCAAATGGCTAGCTATGATTATGACTAGTAAGATGCTCTGATGATTATCCTTAATTATGATACTTGATGATTATGCTATCACCCATATTTATCCTTATTTATCTTGTGACCTCTGCCTGTTATAAGTAGAGCATACGACTTAGGTAATATCGTTTATCATGTCTATATAGTTTCTCATCAATATAATAATAATAGTTTATTACATAGCTTTCCCAGAGGTATAATTATAAATCGACAACCTGGAGACTTCCCTAGGTAAAATGCTACAACGGTATAATTATCTGTCCGCTTGCAGAACCCATTAGTTTATATTCATATTTTATTCATATATTTTATCTGCCTAGTCACATTAGTATAATGTAAATCTATGTTAATTTCCTAGCAATATAATTGGGGATGACAACCTACTTCATGTTTAGGAATGTTAGTAATTCAAGAGTGACTAGTTGCTAATGACAAGTAATTATATACCGACCATTTCTGGAGTCATTGCTAAGGGTAGGATTTATCTCTGCTTTTTAGTAGTGACGTTAGAAATGCCAACACCTGTAAAAGATCTCGATCAGCGCCACACCTAATCAACTGGGCTCTGGCAAGGACTTCTTCAGCATCTTCTTTTACCTTCTCCGACTCGTTACGGAAGGTTTTTACCTCAAGATTCAAAGCCTCAATCTCCTCAGAGTACTTCTTCTTCAGAACTTCAAAAACAAGGCAAAAGAAGTCAGCAAGAGACAATACCAAGTAAACGGGGCATAAAGACAGTCAGAAAGTTACCCTGGAAATCACTATTTAGAATTTTAAGCTTCCTCAAAGTATCCTTCTCAGCTTCCACGATAGCCGACTTCTACTGCTCGACTTCAATGATCTGGGCCCGCAAGGCACTCTCCGATTGCTGGCGTCCTACGCGCTCAGCGTCAAGCTCAGACTTCAAAGAAGCCAGCTCTTCCAACAACTTCTTTTGAGACTCAGCCAAGCCAAAAAAAAAGATCAGAATCACTGACAAAACTCTACAAAGCAAAAAAGAACAAAGCAATCAGAAAAGGAGAATATCCAAAACAATAAACGAAGCTCAAAAGAACTCACCTGGAACCGCTGAGCAAAAGACTGAATTGAGGCTTGAACTGAGCCCCATTCAGACTCAAGTCCTCGCAAGCGAGAACTCGGATCAAACTCCGCCTCCAACTCCTGCACCAACTTTATATTACGAATCATATCCCAAGATGCGAGAGGAGGAGACAAAGGAGAAAAGCATCCAACCAGAGGACGTGAAGAAGACAAGGGTTGATCAAGAGGTAGCTGCTCTCCTCCCGAAGTGATGACAACTTCCGCAACGGAAAGAGAAGAAGTCGCAGTCGCAGAGGAGGATGGCACCACGTCTGTCACCACCAGGGCCGACTCTACAGCTAGATGAGGATCAGGCGCAGAAGACACCTGACCCGCAACATCTACACTCGCGGTCTTCTCTGAATCAGAAGCCGGAGTAGAGGGAATTGTAGAAGACGGCCTATAGAGATAGAAATTATTAAGACGACGAAAACAGGAGAAGAAAAAGAACTCAGACGGAAAAAATCCATACCGGGGAACACACCGAAGAGCAAGAAGAGGCCGAGAAGGAGGAGGCGGTATAACCTCATCCAGATCTGCAAACAACTCGGCAGAAGAGAGAGCAGGACCTGGCAAGGACTTCAAGTCAGGGGAAGAAGTAGAAGTTCCCCGAGAGCTGCAGAAAACAATACCAAAAGTCAAGTAATAGAAGAAAAATCTACACCAAAATCATAAGTAGTCAACAACTACCGATGAAGAAGAGGGGAATCATCAACATCTTCAGTCCCATCCTCATACAAGAGGACGGCATCACCATCTGCCAAGAAAGAAGAATCAAGACCAAACGCCAAATAAAAGAAATAGGATAAAACAAAGCAACTTCTCACCTATCAGAATGTTACCTGAAGGCTGAGAGGTGGAAGAAGTACGAGTCTGCTTTGGCTGCGCAGAAGAAGAATCACCAGACGCAGCCCTCTTTCCACCCGAACGAGTAGCTCGAGGAAGCGACACTGGCTGATAAGGAGCATACTGAAGAGGGAGTTCCTTTTCAGAAACCCCTGGCAAAACAACTCGACCCTCAACCACTGCATGACTAGCAGCAAGAGGAGCTGGAAGAGGAATTATCTCTCCATCAGCGAAGAGGGAAGCATCAGCATTAAAATCTCTGCCAAAAGGCTACAAGAACACAGGCACAAATCAGAGTCGAAAGTACTCAGAAGCACAAGAACAAAGATAACTAAAAATAAAAGAAGACTTACAGCAGGGGGAGGATTCTTGGCAGAGTACTCAAACTTGGTCGTCGGGACCTCCACAGCACCCTTCAAAATTCTCTTGAGGCGCAGAAACACCTCATCCTCAGACAACTCAGTAGTAGCCACCATCCGAGATGGGTCTTCGGCACCAGAGTATTCGAAGCCAAAATGCTCTCGAGCCTTCAATGGCTGTACTCGGCGACGAAGATAACTAGCTACTATAGCAAAGCCTAACAAGCTGTTATGCTTCAAGTAGCTAATCCTATCAAAAAGTGGCTGAAGCAGAGACAACTCGGCAACACTAAGCTGTTCTTTCTCCCACCGATCATTAGAAACAGGCGGAACTCCGGAGAAGGTCGTAAGAGCTGGAGCAGTAGCGCCAACAAGATTGCCAGCATAAAACCACTCGGAACACCAATCCTTCATGGATTCAACAAGATCATACTCAAAGAAATGACTCGACTTACGTCCTTGCCGGAATTGGATCCCACATCCACCAAGGGCATGGATGCAATCCAAGCGAGGCTGCGGCTTAAGATGGAAAAGGAAGCGAAACAGATTTAAAGAAGGAGGGATGCCGAGAAAAGTTTCACAAAAATGAACAAAAACAGAAAGATGAAGGATCCCATTGGGAGTGAGAGCATGAAGGGAGACACGAAAAAACGAAGGAAATTATGAAGGAAATACACGCCGGAAGGCAAAGACCGGCGCGGACGAAGGAGACAAAAAGAACAATCTCGCCTGGGCGAGGAATAAGGACACGATGCTCACCAGGCACAGACCACCCAGCCAGCTCCTTGGACTGAATCATCCCCAACTCCTCCAACTCAACAGGTGCTTCTCCTGGGTAGTCGGAGCAGGGAACGACTTTGCCGTCATCTTCATCGCGGCTTACTCAGGATTCAGCTGCTCGTCAACCTCCTCTTCAAGAATAGGCTTGTCAGCAACAGGCTTCTTGCTCGAAGTCTTCTTCCTCCCCATGCAACGGCCAAAACCACAAGAGCAATGGAAGGAGGTGGAAGCAAGGACAAGCAACCAAGATTGGGGATTTTTTCTAGGGTTTCAGGATGCGCAGGCGGAGCGAAGGAGAAGAACAGTTACCCCAAACCACCAATTTATAAAGAGGAAGAAGGGCCTGGCTTAGGGCCCATTCAACAAAACAACGGTAAAAGGCCAACGGATACATGGCGTAATAACGGAAAGACCCAGTAAAATCCGGAATAACGTTCTCTATCCCGTCACTGGCCAACGGTAACATTCCGAACCGTTACAACGGTGACAAAAAACACAGCACCGCTGAAGCCTATAGTATAAAAAAAACAAGTCGACTCGGAGGCTGACAACCAGGCTTATCAAAAACAAGTCAGCTTGGAGACAGACAACCAGTCGTTATCAAAAAACAAGTCGGCTCGAAGGCAGACAACCAACATATACAGTTTCAAAGAACTTAGATCTAGATAATAATTCATATTCTCATCAAAATACAAGGATACAAGTCTTACAAGACCCATCGAATTCAGAAGAAAACTAAAGCAACAGCTACAAGGAACCCAGTAGAATTCTGCCATAAAAAACAACTACGCAGAACCCCCAGACAATCAAGGTGATAGCCGTTGCCGACCCAGACTACCTCTGAGATAGTCCTGGCCGAGCAGATCCAAAGCAACCTAGATACACCAACACAGTGCATCCAAGATCGCCAAAAGTAGCACTGACTTCTCAAGCATCACATCGGGCCTCCCCAGCCACAAGTTGAATCGGACCCCATGTGAACAAGAGGGCTCCAGCTCTGCGTTGGCCGGTCGCTGCTTTGCACCGCACACCTAGAGGACAGTGGCGGATCGGCAACCCTCTCACGCAGAGCATATATGTCAGCAGAGGGAAAAGAAGAACCGAGACGCAAAATGGCCCAAAGACAAGGCACATCTCAAGACTTCTTCTACCTACCAGAACGAGCCTCCAATCACAATGCTACTCCGGGATTAGTCTGCCCCTAATCCCTATCTCAAGAATTCTTCTACCCACTAAAAAGACCATACTAGAAGAAAAAAAGAAGCCCGGTGGCTGATCCATCTCACAAACAATCATCTTCACAAGAACAGACAACAACAAACTTCAAGGTCCAGAAAGACCAAGAAGAAAGAAGACCTATTTATAGAACAAGATCGGCGTACATGGACCAAGTTCACCAAGACAGAAGACACTGACAAGACTTAAAAGATGACAGTAAATAGTGCAGTAAAGAAGTATATCCGGAGAATATTCCATCACAGTAAAAGCATATAGCCTTTACTGCACCAGCTGCCAACGCCCAGCCATAAAAAGGAAGACATAAAAGCTACAGTGAAAGAGCAAACCACCAAAAAAGAGTCACGGGCCCTCGTCCAAACCCAGCACAGAAGAACCCGTACAAAGGCTCGGGGGCTACAACTTCAAGGCATAATTTCTATTCAAGATCCTCCAGCTCTTTGTCCCAAAGAGTAAGAGGCTCGGGGGCTACACTCATTGAGTGCACCTATAGGCACACGATAACCAGAAGCCATCATCCGACTACTTTTAAGGAAAAGTACTCGGACAAAGGCTCGGGGGCTGTAGGGTATACACCCTCAACTTTTTTCTAAATTTTCTAAAACCCTCCAGCTACTTATAAATAAATAGCAAGAGGCTCGGGGGCTACACTCAATGAGTGCACCTATGGTGCACAACGAAAAGAAGGAGAGAATTCAAGAAAGACCACTTCAAAGCATCACTCATGATACAAGTCGTCTCCCGAGTTCAACTTCGAAATGCTCGGGGGCTTGTCGATGTGGGACGAAGACGGTTCCCCATCAACATGACTCCCGTCAAGACGGACCCACAAGGCGGAGATAGAAGGACCGATTCCGAGTAGAAGACGTCCTGTCCTAGTTAGACAGATAGAAAGTAACTTCTGTAATAGGAACAGAACTCTCTCTACTAAGTCTGACTAGGATTAGAACCAAAGCTCTGACCCTTTTCTCTCATAAAAAGGGGCCAGAGCACCCTCTTTATAACAAGCGACAACAATACACAATCATACATCAATCCAACGCAAAAGGCCAAGGCTGACTGGAGTAGAGCTTTTACTCGACGACGAGGGCTCGAACCAGGATAAACCGAGTGTCTCTTGCGTGAAACCGCCGAGTTCTAGTATTCGCCGAGATCTGAATCAACTGCTACGGGAACCCCGTGGCAGGCTATCGGTGGCTAAACACCGACAGCCCTTCACCTAATTTAATTTAATTCGAAAGTTGTATCTAGCATACATGATTAATTTGGATGCAATTCAATTTTGGAATAACTGTTAGCTAATATAGCTGCTAATTATTGGGAGAGGCTTAATAATCCAACCTCATATTAGCAGGTTCCAATAGCTCCTAATGATTTATTTATGTGCACATTTAACCAACCATTAAACCTCCTATTAGTAAGTGGGACCAAACAATCTTCAATACAGTTCCAGAACACAGAAACTAGCTAGCTAATAATATTTAGCAACTATTATTAGATAGCTAACTGTTAACACTAGTGGACCGAGACAAATCCAAATCATCGAATAATTATAGTACTACGAGATCAATTGGGGTGGCCGGTCTGTTCGTAGCTTTAACTCTATCTTACTGATTTATATAAGAATTAATAAATTGCCTCAGGCATTACTAATAAACTCCGAAAAAAAGGCTTGTGTGTGCTGGTTCACTGACTGTAGGTTGTTCACCGGTCAGATGGATCATGCAAAGGTGAGGGCAGTTCTCTTCGTCGTGTTCTTGGTATGCCTCCAGTCCTCATCCTGGTGTAAGTGTAGTAAGCATATACGGATCCATCCTGTAATTCCATATATATATATATATATATATATATATATATATATATATATATATATATATATCTCTCTCTCTCTCTCTCTCTCTCTCTCTGATACAAGAAAACTTTAGGCATCATGTGATGTGCTGTGGTGCACTGAACGCTTGCAGGCAAAGGTGACGATGACTCAGATATATCGGAGATGGACTGGTGGTGAGATCACCGTGAGAAGCAGGAATACCGTGATGCTCTGCGTAAAAGATCTTTGTAAACCTCACTTGAAGGTTTGCTACTGCTGCGCAACACTGCCCAATAGGCCATGCTACTTGGACAGAAAAAGTACTGCAGGGTGACATGCCACGGTGACTACCACGGTGATCCTATACCAGAAGAGTACTGCAGGGTAGAAGCGCTGACGGTCGTCCCAGGCTACGAGGATGACATGCTAGAAATTTCTGGTCCCGAAGGTATTGAGACACTCGGACAGGCCATTAATAATTTCATCCTGTGGCCTCGAAGAGACGTCCAGTTGACCCAGCCACCACCTTCCACAGAAGCCCTGCCAGAAACTCAGGAGTCAGTACCTGATCTCGACCGTCAACAGGATCCAAACCCACCATCACCCCCTGTTGCCGATCCTTCAAGAACCCCACCATCACCCCCTGTTGCCGATCCTTCAAGAACCCCACCGTCAACATCGAAACCAGCAGGATCTCCGCCACAAACAAGTACACCAGTCCGTGAGCCTGCTTCATCCCCACCACTTCAAGACATGGAAGCATCGCCTTGGACACCACCGCCGCCACCAAATAAGACCCAAGAAAAACCCACCAAGAAGAGGAAATTTTCTGTTCCCAAATTGGTTTCCCCATTCGAGCCGAAGAAGAAAACAGCTGGCACTGCCAAATTTTTGGAAGGGATTGCGCTTTCTCGCAAGTCAAGTACCGTGGACTTAGCTGAGCAAGAGAAGACAGTAGAAGAAGCAAAGATCCGAGCACTAAAGATAGTGAGGCCAACATGGGATGACTATCAAAATGTCCCTGATAAATATGTACCCAGCAGGCCTCTACTGAGTTGGGAACGACTCCAAAAGCTTCCGCCTGGTATAAAAAGACTTCATGACTGGTACATGCGAGCGGCTCGAGTCGGGATCGACACAATCCAAGTAAACATACCACCAGCTGCTTTCATAAGTGAACGAGACACGGCTTTTGTTACTTTTGAGGACATCTGGTTGATGATGAACCTTAAGCGGCTCGACGTTCAGCTCGTCACGCTATTTGTATTGTAAGTGTACCTCTCGTACTAACATGAACTTTCGTTTATTATTATTGACTTCTATCTTGTGCCTTATAGAATGCAATATGATCAAGACGAGTTCGTGTACGGTCCCAGACCAAACAAGAATGAATTCAAACGGACTGGGTACCTAAGCCCGAAAAAAATATGCGAGAATGAGCACACCTTCCGAATTTGTGACGACAACGATAAATTGAAGGGGTTATCGAAGAAAGACAAAGAAAGGAGAATCAAAGATCTGGAGAAGGATCATGAGACTAGATACGCCACCTACATAGGCAATGCATTGCTCCAGTACAAACACAGGGAATGCGTAGTTGCCCCTTATAACTTTAGGTAAGTATGGGTTCATATACATACATCAGCTTAAGTATCGGTTTATATAAATGCATAACAACTCGGGTTTCGATCTTGCGCAATGTAACCACTGGATATGCTTCTTCATTTATCCTAGGGACGAAAGGGTGCTGGTCTTTGACTCACCGACTACCCACCTCAAAGATATGCAAAATTCCAAAGCATAGTAGAACGGTAAGCTGACAAAATGTAGCATGCATCTTTTAATCGATGAGAGTTTAAGATTGCTGCTAACTGATTCTTTTTGAGATCATAGATGTTGGAGATTCTATAAACTAAGAGGTGGAGTGTTTGACCAGTCCATGGCGGGGGAGGAAATAAGAGTTTTTCACAAATGGCCGGTACGTAAATTTATGAATCAATATCATGCATGTTACATATATAAGATGTTATTACAAAACTCTATACAATTTATGTAGTGCCACAAGTAACCAATCGGTTCGCTGCACTGTGGATTCTACACGTGCGAGTTCATGAGAACGGCCGGACGGTACATCAGGAACCCTAATAAGGTACCACTAATAGTAACGTTTGTATTTATATCGTTAACAATGCAACTTTACTTAGACACATGGAAATATATATAATGCTTACAAACTTCCTTTTCAGGCGTATCAAGAAGCGGAGTCCGAATCCTTCGACGACCTAACTCTCAGACGGAATAATTGAGGATCTCTGCTCATTTATCATGAGAGAAATTATTCCTACAGAGGGAAAATATCACCAACCGGAAAGCCCCTTAGCAAGGCGGAGTTCAGAGCGCTAAGGAACATTAGCGCTCTGAATTTAAGTCGAAATGATTATTAGATTCCTCTCCAATGTAAATTTTATTATCACATGGTGGCCGGTCACAAAACAATTTTGATGTAAAAAATGTATGATGTAATTAAATTGTTAATGATGTATATATGTATATAAGTATTGTATGGTATAATTACTTTTTCTTGATGTATTTGTCATAATTAAATAGCCTTTGTATTGATCATAGTAAGAGAGAAAGATGAGGGGGGAGAAGGGAGGAAGATGAGGGGGGAGAGGAGGGAGGGAGGGGGGGGGAAAGAGGAGGGACAGAGAGGAGGGAGGGAGGAGAAACAGAGAGGGCGCCAATTCAAAAAATGAAAATTCAAATGAATTTTAGCGGAAAACATTACCACCGGGCGGTTCACCTAATAAAACCGCCCGGTGAAAATGGCATTTCCATCGGGCGGTAACCGCCAGGTGGAAATGCCATTTTCACCGGGCGGTTCCTTATGTGAACCACCTGTGAAAATGGATTTCCACAGGTGGTTTTCAAGCAACCGCCGGTGAAAATGCAACATTTTCATCGGCCTCTTGCACAGGCGGCAGGCCAAAACGCCAGTGGGCAAGGCCTCTAAAACCGCCTGTACAAAGCATTTGTGTACTAGTGATATACGCATCCGTTCTGTAATTCCAAGAAATTAAAACTTTAGGCATCATGTGATGTGCTTGGTGCAATGAACCGCTTGCCACAGGTGAAGGTAATGACTCAGATCAGAGATGGGCCGGTGGTGAGATAACCGTGAGAAGCAGGTTTACTGTGAAGCTCTGCGTCAAAGATCTTTGTAAACCTGACTTGAAGGTTTGCTACTGCTGCGCAACACTGCCCAATAGGCCATGCTACATGGACAGGAAAAGATGCTGGGACATCTGCCCCTCCATTGCACAACCGCATCACCAGCCGCCGCTCGCTGCACACGTAGGCCCGCTGAGGGTTTGCTAGTTAGAAATTCACTCCAGCATCGCCGTGTCCGAGCAATTATGAGTGTTCTCCAACAATAAAGGATCGTCCATAGTTTTGAATATGAATTCCACACATGTCGATTTTAATTTCGAACAAATTACCAGAACACGCAAAATCAGCCAATCACCCGGGGCAACGGTGGGGACGATCTCATGGAAGAAGAGATCCTTATAGCCTGTAGAAAGCTAGTTAACTGCACCGATGGATTACTATTGAGTCACCTTTCCATTTATCAATGTAGTTAATGAATAAGTATGGCTAGAGGAAGTTTTCAATGAATTAATGCAAATTATTAAATTAAAACTACAAAAGGCGCAAACATCAATTAGAGGTGCCCTCACTAAAACTTGAAAATAACACTGAAAAGACATGAATAGGAAGGAATAGTTACAAATCCTGTCACCATATGTGGCTTTTATAGACGGTAAAAGCCACTCATACACAGTTCTTATACAGCACTGGGTCAAATTTTTCTCAACATCAACTTTTCCGGTCGATGGATGAACGCCACATGAATTTATCTTCCCTATCTCAGCAAGCTCCAATGACCTTTGAGGGTTAGGTTTAGGGGAGCAAGCATACCTGTCTTCGGTGGCCCTAGATGGTGCTCTAGAGTGGTAGGGCAACACGCAGTCACTACTAGAAAAATTCACTTTTGCAATTCGGTCACCCTAGATGGTGCTCTAGAGTGGTAGGGCAACGAGCAGCCACTACTAGAAAATTTCAGTTTTGCAACGGTAAAAATTTGTTGTAATAGAGCCATAGTCGTGGCAAAGCCACAATATCGCTTTTGCTGGCAAACATTGTAGAAAACCGAACAATGCATGGTCCTTGCAACGGAATGAATTCGTTGCTTTTTTTGTCAACTAAACACAAAAAATTAGTGGCAACATACTTCATATATTGCAACTATTTTTGCAAATTGTGGCAATAACACCTACATATTGAAACAAATTTAGTGCCACTGCAATGTGCTCTAGCACTAGGGTCTTTTTTCTAGTAGTAAGTGGTGGCGATAGAGACAATATAGGGCATTGATGTGGTGAAGGTGCAATCAACCAGTGTTGGTAGTGGAGATCCAATTGACCTTATGGTGGGATGGGGGCAATCATCGAAGAGGTCTTGACCACCATATGGTTTGACTAGGAAGGGTGAGAACGACAATGCATATTGTCGTTAGTTCGTTTCTATGATAGTAATTGGGTTGTTCGACATGGGTCGGTGTGAGCCTTCGTGGCTTAAGCACTCAAAACACAAGGAGTTTATCTTCTATTGTTGATGGGTTCATCGCTTTACTCTACTTGAGTGTTGTACTCTGCTTTAAGTACCAGATTAGTGTACTAATCACTAGTTTAAGCGTGGTTCTTAGACTATGCTTGCCTGTGGTTGCAGCTCACCTGACGTATAGTTATGGTAGGTAGCAGGTGGTGGCAACCTTGTCTAGCCTCTGTATTCCACCATGTTCGAACACTTTAGCACCCTTCTTACCCTTTTTGTTGCTAGCTAGGAAAATGTTCCAAAGTAAACAATTGAAGTACATCCTTGCTTGATCTTTATCATAACCAAAGAGATCCTCTACACACCACCTACTTCTTTGCTATCATAGGACATTGTTTCTCACACCCCCTGTGGAATTCCATACTTTGGAATACTTCAAAGTAAAAACTACAATGGTATCCGTGCATTTGCGGATTATCTATGTGTGTTAATTAACAAATATGAATGCACACCACAAACACAGTTTGAGTGATCTCACAATATTACAAGACACTAGGGTACAACAACGTTGCATGAAAGCATTGAGTGGCAAGAGGTATTGAAACTCACTAAATACTAAGCCTAAGCCTAAAGCAAAGTGCCAATATGGCGGCCAACTATTCTAAACACTTTGCCAAGCACTACACTAACCCTAATGATTCCTTGAGCACATCTGGTGGCCAAAGCACTAAGAATGAGCCTCAACTCAACAGAAATATTGCTCAGCTCCAACAGCAACCAAGTAGCCAGCTGAGGGATAATTGTAGCCTTTACCCAAGATATAGTTATTTTGGCTGAACTGCACTTATGTAATGAGCATCAAAAAACACCGGTGACCCTACCAGAGCATTCAAATTACTGCCACATTGACTAGCTATCGGGCTAGCTGTTGGGGACCAATGATGGGTTGTTTCTCTAGTGCACTACTTGTAAATCTGGTGCCCTCTAAAACCATCTACAGAGCCTCTAGATAGCACACTTTCTTGTAGTGCTAGGCTTTAGTCATCACTAGAAATATCCAATGGTCTTCAAAACCTTCTATAGAAATTAGAACAGTATATTATTAGAGAACACCGCTACTGTATATAGAATTATTAGACTAGTGAGGGTCCTCTGTGACCTTCTACTCCATTGCCTCTACTAGGGTAGCCTACTAAAATTGGTGCTCCTGTGCAGAGCCAATTTGGCTCTGTTCTTCATGTCTTCTAGTTTGGGTTTTATCGTCTTGATGTCTTGGACTTTATGCATAACTCCTATGATCTTCACAATAACTTCTTGTCCTTCCTTGAAGTGTGTTGACCACTTGATTTTCATGCACATTGAATTTCGTTCAAGACCATCCTTGCATCCAATAGACTAAACATTATGTGTACTAGCAAACATCATTGTCCAATCATAGTCATTCAAGCATCAAAATCACATATGGTCCTTTCTAGGTGCCTTTTCCTTACATATCTCCTTTATGCTAGATGTTGCATGTCACTGATGCTTGGAGAGTTGGCAATGCTGAGCGTGCCATGGTGGCACCAACACTCACACCAATGGCGCCGTGGCAGGCTCACATGATGTGTTGAAGGTGCAATGCATTGAGGTAGCCTCCATGCATTGTGTACTCTCCACATGTGGAGTCCTCCCATGATTGTGGCCTAGAGCTGTGGCAAGCTTCACTGAGAGTTTGTTGGCTCCAGTCTATTTCACATTCATGTGGGCAAAGTGTGCATCCTCCCACTTCACGTCTTGCTTCACGACAAGTTTTGTGAGTTTGCCAATGAAGAGCTTGGAACCGAGAGGCATGAAGTTGTGCAACAAGGAAGCTGAGGATCTATGTGTCTGATACCAATTGTAAGCAATAATCACACAACTCAAATATCCAACAGATTGGTAATTTGATCTGATACATCTGAGGGACAGAGTATTTTAAGATAGCAAGCATGGGATCTAAGAACTAAACTAGAGATACATATGAGAGGTAGTTACATGGAGAATGTTGAGATGCAAGATGAACAACACAAGGAAGACTTGATGAGGATGAGCCGGGGAGAAAGAAGGCTTGTTGGGTTCTAGATAATTGATACCCCTCCCTTATGTATGTTATTGCCCTCTTGTACTGAGTGTTGGAGGAATTATCACATTGCCAAGGCCCATGGCCCAAGGAGTTGGCAGCCCAACATATCCCTAGTAGACCTTTATGTCGACACCAACATATCTCTAGCAGACATTTAATGTGTCGACACTATGGCACTTATATATGATGTACACGCTAACCACAAAGGACTATCTAGATCTAACTAACTTGTGAGTCCTTCCATATGCGGCGTTTGTGATTATCTAACAATATTGTATGATTCCAGCTTATGCAACGCGGTTGGCCATGGATTGGCATGAGACAACTATCGCCGCACATAGTTCTCCAAAAAGTGGGTTTGCAGTATAGTTTAATACAATTTATTTAGAACACGGCACTGGTAACTGACTAGGTGGCAACCACAAAATAAGGCATAATTGCACAACTACCCTCTCATTGACATTTAATTGCATGTTTATTTTTTTTCCTAACTTTACTTGTTTGTTGCCTTTTTATTAAATTTACATCCTCCATGGCCTCTATTTCATAATATGGTTATTTGAATAGTTTCCTTTTAATTAACCAAAAATAAAGGTAAATTGAAAATAGAAGGGCGGAAAGGATTCATCAGTAGCCTACTAAAATACTTTCCCCTTCCTAAAAGACATTTATACCCTTTATCCCCATGAATTCATGAATGAAATCTATTAATTTATTGGTTTTGATAAAAAGGTATAATTGCATAAATATTTTGTTATGGGACGGATATAAAAAGTGTAGCCCAAATATTAGAAATAGAAGTACAATAAAAATTCAAAGTAAGGACGTGAATGCATTTTGGCATACCCTGAGGTGGAAATAAAAAAGGGACCTCCTAGCGCCGAGCAACCAAAAAAGAAACTGGCTCGATAAAAAAACAAAGAAACTCGCGGCGAACAAAAAGCTTCCAATTAACAATGGAGCTACCACCGCACTCTCTAAAGAAATACAACTCTGTATCCGATGTGCTTACCAATTTCACCAGCAAGCACTGGCTGCTCTGCGCTTCTGGGCTCTTTGTCCCTGACTTCTGCGCACGCCTAGTCGGTAGTCGGGGTCTAGATCTCCAGTGCTAGCATCTCAGGCTCGGAGTTCATCCGGCTGCATGAGGTGAATGCTGCCAACCATGCCGACTTTGGCTTCGGTGCTTTTCCGGCGCCGAATGTTTTGGACTGCCAAAACGGCGTTGTCCTCTTCGAGTTCGGTGGCGAGACCTTCCACCCCACTGGTCTCGCTGTGCGCGCCCCACTGCTTCACCCTAACATGGACAAAGCCAAGGTGCTCCCACTGTCGCCGCAACTGACCACCTTTTCGGAGTGCCCTCATGCGGTGCTCCTCACTGCCGACCCCCGTGACGTCGCCTTGTGCTACCGCGTCGGCGTGCGCACCTGGGAGTCGGCCAATAAGCAGGTCATGGCGCAGGCGCTGGTGCATGTCCTGCTGCGGTCAGGCTCCTGGGCCATCCGATGCATAGCCACGGGTCCTCTCGCTAAGTCGCCTGTCCAGATCTTGCCGACTACTGTGCTCGCCGGTGGCAAGTTCTACATGGTGACCCAAGCGGGGTACATCCTGGGACTCGACCTGGCCACGGCAGAATTCTTCATCGTCGATCTCCCTGAGGGCGTTGAGCTGGACCAGTACCCAGGCAACCTTGTCCACTGCCGGGGTGACGACTCTTTCCTCTATCTCTTCCATGTGGATAGGAAGAACAGTCTCAACATCTGGTTCCGCCGGATGAACGACGTCGACGAGCACGGGCACGGCGGCGCTGGTGCTACTGGCAACAGCGCCAAGGGGTGGGACGTCGACGAGCACGGGCACGGCGGCGCTGGTGCTACCGGCAACAGCGCCAAGGGGTGGGTGCTCAGGGAAACTATTTCTGTGCGTGAGACTTGTGACCATCTCGTGGAGCAGGGTTGGGAGACGGCAGCGCCGAGGGGGATGAGGACTCAGGACTGAAGGGTTACGAGGTTGCTACGCTAGCCAGAAAACAAAACTTTTCAACCTCATAAACTAGGAACAGCCGCCAGTTATAGATCAAGAGATTACCACTAGACGCGCAGATGCAGGCGGAGCCGTCTCGATGTAGACGTACGCGTCGTAGCAGTGCCGTGCAGTTGCCTACACCCGTCTCACGTACAACCTCCTCGCGGTTCGTCCTTGTGCTCCAGATGCAGCACCTCCGAGGTATCCACACGTACAGGGAGGAAGCGGCGTGTCTCCGGACTGCTAGATCCGCGGGAAGCGTGGGCGCGTGCGTGGGAGAGCGGGGGCTGCCAACTATTGGCGTCTAGGACTAATTAGGTCAGCCCCCACACCCTCCCACATATATATAGGCGTCCCTCAACAGGCCTACTAGTCCAAGGCCCATTAGGAACCCTAATCTTAGTCCAACTCGGATCCTAATCCGAATTAGGCTTCCAACCCCTTAAGCGTGTGACCCTATGGGTTCACGCACGCATAGACATGACCCAAGTACTATTACTCGACCAATAGATGATAGTGGCCTCTAGCAAGGCATATCAACTCCTATGCATACGCAAATATCTTATCAGATGAACCACCACAATCAACATACATGTTATTCCTTTGCCTCACGATACTTGGTCCAACTCGTAGGTTAACACTTAACCTAAGCACGGCCATGCATTTCTTGATCCAATCATTCGAGTGGTCCAACAGTATCTCTCTCAATCAAGAGGGGCAAATTCCATCTTGATTGACTGTGCCTCGCAAAGATGTTTCCCCGACAAACCCGAAGACTACCTTTATAACTATCCATTCACGGAGTAGCGTTTGATAGTCTCTAAGTAGGTCGTTTCACATCTCGAATGCATACGACAATCTCAGGTCTAAGGACATAACGTACATGATGTGAATAGAGACTATAACATCTCACGTTGGGTCTATCCAGCCCCATGTCATACATGTGCCCACAATATTAGTTTGATATCTCTATGTCCATGACCTGTGAAACATGGTCATCAACTAATATTGTGCTGATCTAATATACTTGTATGTCTCACACATATTGATCAGGGATAACTTTAGAATAACCATACAAGTAAAAGAGTTTCACAAACAATTCACATAATTGCCAATCGATACAAGTTGCCTTTCAATGGATATTCAATATACTCATAATATGTCATGGATACAATGTAATACAATCATCTCTATGATTACCTCTAGGGCATATTACCAACAGTCTCCCACTTGCACTAGAGTTAATCTTTAAGATATCTAATACCTATAGACCTCACGTGCGCCTCATGCTTAGGCTGTGGAAGAGCCTTTGTCAAAGGATCTGTGACATTCAAATCCGTATGTATCTTGCACATCTTGATGTCACCCCTTCTAATGAAATCTCGAATAAGGTGATACTTCCGCAGTACATGTTTGTTCTTTTGATGATTCCGTGGCTCCTTAGCCTGCGCAATAGCCCCATTGTTGTCACAGTGTAAACTCAATGGGCCAGACGCATTCGGAAACACACCAAGTGCAATGAGGAACCTCCTCATCCAAACACCTTCCTTCGCTGCTTCAGAAGCTGCGATGTACTCGGCTTCTGCTGTAGAATCAGACACCGTCTCCTGCTTGGAACTCTTCCAACTTACTGCACCACCGTTTATTGTGAATACAAAACCTGATTGAGATTGTTGATCATCTGGATCAGTTTGGAAGCTAGCGTCGGTGTAACCATTTACAACGAGCTCCTCCTCACCTCCATAGATTAGGAACACATCTTTAGTCCTTCTTAAGTACTTAAGCATGTTTTTCACAAGTGTCCAGTGACTCTCACCTGGATTACCTTGATATCTGCTCGCAACACTTAGAGCATATGAGACATCTGGGCGAGTACATATCATGGCATACATAATGGAACCAACTGCCGAAGCGTATGGAACCTTACTCATGCGCTCCCGCTCAACATCTGTCGAAGGACATTGTTTCTCGCTGAAGCGCATACCATGTGACATAGGCAAGAACCCTTTCTTGGAACTTTCCATGTTGAACCGTTTCAACACTTTGTCAATGTACGTATCTTGGCTTAATCCTATTAGCCTCTTTGATCTATCTCTATAGATCCTAATGCCCAAAAATGTATCTTTGCTTCTCCTAAATCCTTCATAGAAAATGTTTCATTCAGCGAAGTCTTTATAGATTGCAACATAGGAATGTCATTCCCGATCAATAATATGTCATCCACATACAAGATCAAAATACAACAAATAAGCTCCCACTTTCCTTCTTGTAAACACAAGGTTCTTCTTCATTTTGATGAAACCCAAACCCTTTGACTGCTTCATCAAAACGAATATTCCAACTCCGAGATGCTTGCTTCAACCCATAAATGGATTTCTTTAGCTTGTATATTTTTCCAGCATTGTTTGGATCAACAAAACCTTCGGGCTGTATCATATAAACGTCCTCTTCTAAATTTCCATTTAGAAAGGCTGTTTTAACATCCATCCGCCAAATCTCATAATCATGATAGGCAGCTATTGCTAGAATGATCCGGATAGATTTAAGCATCGCTACTGGTGAGAAGGTCTCGTCGTAGTCAACTCCTTGAACTTGCCGAAAACCCTTTGCGACAAGTCGAGCTTTGTAGATGTGAACATTTCCATCCATATCCTTTTTCTTTTTATAGATCCATTTGCACTCTATAGGTTTTACCCCATCAGGCGGATCAACCAAGTTCCAAACTTGATTGGCTCCCATGGAATCTATCTCGGATCTCATGGCACTTTGCCATCTCTCGGAATCTGGGTCCATCATTGCTTCTGCATAAGTCGCTGGTTCGTCATTGTCTAACAACAACAGCTCCCCTCGTGCTTCACGAAGTCTTACCGATGGGGTTATGACTCTTGCAGACCTTCGTGGTTGTGGTGGTGCTTCTCTTGCCACAGGTATCTCATCTTGTTCTGCTACATTAGCATCACTTGTAGAGTCGTTTCCTGTCGGCTCATCTTGAACTTCTTCAAGATACACCTTTTGTCCACTTTTCTCTCTTTTGAGAAACTCTTTCTCTAAGAAAACACCGTTCCGAGCAACAAACACTTTGCCCTCTGATCGGTTATAGAAGTAATACCCTAAAGTTTCCTTTGGGTATCCCACGAAGAAGCACTTGTCCGATTTGGGTGTTAACTTATCTGACATAAGTCGTTTAACATAAACTTCACAACCCCAAATTTTCAGAAAAGACAAACTGGGACTCTTACCAGTCCACATCTCATATGGTGTCTTAACTACGGACTTAGACGGTACCCTATTTAGTGTGAAAGCGGATGTTTCTAGAGCGTATCCCCAAAACGATAGTGGAAGGTCTGTCTGGCTCATCATAGACCGAACCATGTCTAACAAAGTCCGATTACGTCGCTCGGACACGCCGTTTCTCTGTGGCGTTCCAGGCGGCGTAAGCTGTGGAACAATTCCGCAACTCTTTAGATGATTGCTAAATTCGTGGCTCAAATATTCACCTCCACGATCAGATCGTAAGGCTTTAATTTTCTTGCCACGTTGATTCTCTACTTCGTTCTGAAATTCCTTGAACCTTTCAAAGGTTTCAGACTTGTGTTTCATTAGGTAGACATAACCATATCTACTAAAATCATCAGTGAAGGTTACGAAGTATTCGAATCCGCCTCTAGCTGTCGTGCTCATTGGTCCACACACATCACTATGTATGAGTTCCAACAAGTCTATCGCCCTCTCGGAAAAAACCCGTGAAAGGCGTTTTAGTCATCTTTCCTAGCAAGCAAGCCTCACATGTCTCGTAAGATTCAAAATCAAACGAAGTTAGAAGTCCATCATTATGGAGCCTCTTCATGCGCTTCTCACTAATATGACCTAAACGACAATGCCACATATAGGTAGGACTTAACTCATTAAGCCGAGGCTTTTTAGCACTTATATTACAGATAGGTGAATCATCAAGATTTAAAATAAATAACCCATTCACAATGGATGCAGAAGCCACAAACATGCCATTACGAGATATTACACAACCATTGTCTTTACTCGCGAATGTATAACCATCCTTCATCAAACATGAAGGCGACACAATGTTTCGACTCAAGCTAGGAATAAAATAACAATTATTCAACTCCAAAATAAATCCACGAAGGTAGGTGAAGTCGCCGTCCCCGACATTCAACGCAAAGAACTCTTGCATTGTTGCCCACGCTGAAATCAACTTCTCCCTTCTCCACGCTCCTACTTCTTATCATTCCCTGCATCGTATTGCAAATATGAGCAACCGATCCGGTATCAAATACCCAAGAATTGATATAAGATTGAGCGAGGAAAATATCTGTAATATAAACAACAAGTGTACGAGTGGAAGTACCTTTACTGCCACGATCCTTTATGGACTCCAAGTACACCTTGCAGTTTCTCTTCCAGTGACGTTCCCCACCACAGTGATAGCACTTGGTGTTTGCAGTTGGTCCAGTCTTAGGTGCAGGTGGGTTTGGCTGAGAGGTCTCACCTTTAGCCTTGCCCTTTTTCTTCCTCCACGCATTGCCCTTCTTCTTAAAGTTAGGCTTGTTCTGGATTGCCATCACATGGCTACTGCTAGCACCCTTCTTGATGTCTACCTCTGCTTGCTTAAGCATCCCACACAGCTCATTCAAGCCCTTCTCGGCCCCATGCATATGGTAGTTCGAGATGAAGTTCCCATAGCTAGGCGGAAGCGATGCGAGAATGAAATCAGTGGCTAACTCATCGCCAATTGGGAAGCCTAGCTTCTCCAACCTGTTTGTGTAACCAACTAACTTGATCACGTGTGGTCCAACCGCTGCGCCTTCTGCTAGCTTAGTTTCAACTAAAGCCTTGGAGACATTGAACCTTTCGATCCCCGGCTTGAGTTTGGAACATTCCTCAAAAGCGCCACGATCATATCGTTCGCCGAGTGACCATCGAACTGCATTTGCAGTCTGGTTCCATGGAAGCAAGCATAAGGCAACTCACTTCAAGATCAGCATCGATGCTTTCTTGTATGCGTTTCTCTCAGCCGCCGGGTGCATTTTCAGCGAGCTCATCGGGAAGTGGGGTGTCTAGAACATCTTCCTTTTTTTCTCAACAATTCTCGGTTTGCGGATCCAATCCGCGTAGTTTGTTCCATTTAACTTATCTTTCTCAAGAATTGAACGCAATGAAAACGGTTGCTTGTTAGCGGCGGCGCCATTGATCTACAACAAAAGTATGCAAAATACTAAGACAACATATCCAAGACGGAGTAAAACAAAGTAAACAATTTATCAATCTACTCCCACTAAAATCAATATCCCTCTATTGATACTTAGTGATTCAAGATCCACATCTAACACGTCTACTAGTGAGCTTTAGCATCACCGCTAGCGTGCATGGTAAATCGGTAAGCAACTCCTTGCTAATCATATCTCATATGACTCTTGTTGTTGGGTAGCATCTCTATGCCTCACGCCCAACTCTCATGCTTCAAAGTCCCTAACCGTTAGGATGACTTTGTCTAAGCAACCAACCCTTATGCAGATAAGTATCCGATACAAACTTTGTCTAGTCAAGGAAAATTAGTGGTACCCTAATTTCATAGACCCACCACCAATTGTACAAGACCGGTGACAAATTGCAAGGTTTGGGGAAGCATTTTACCTTAGACATTGCTGAGGGATCGTTCTACTTTGCTAACGTATGTAGGCAGAACATCGACATATGTGAAGTAGAACACAGTAAGTATAGCATCAACACAGATGTGACTTGGTATGGCCATTAGTCCATGGGGATCTCCATCTCCATTAACCTGTGCATCATGGTGATCTCCATCTCCATTAACCTGTGCGTCATGGTGATCTCCATCTCCATGGTCCGAGTATGCCATCCTTGAGTGATGAATCATTAAGACTAGCTAACGCAGCGGAATAGAATTACATAGTCGTGTATGATCATCACAGTTGGCACGCAGGCCATTACATCAATGGACAATATATACTTGGCTCCTGCCATATTGTCATTCTCATGGCATGCAAGCCATGGATTAATTACACACATGCATCTTATACACGATAGGCCATACCAGTCACATAAAACCTGCAAAATAGAGTTATCTGATTCGACATCTAAATTCGTATCGCAGATTACTCCCTTTTCCAAGCCATTTTTGACCAATCTAACCATCGCCAACCGAGCGCTAGCTGGGTTGGCTTGATCCGAAATTTCGTGTAGATACGTTTTGATATATTATGGGTCTCGGGCGTAATCCGTACTGCCAAGTTACAGCTAGTTTTACCGAACAGCACCTCGCACACGTATTCGCTGCCCGGTAACAGATCCAATCTATTACCGCCGCGCATCATATGCGCCCGGCACTTGACCAGAGTTCGATTCGACCAATCCAATTGATCTCCACCACGCCTTGACTGGGTTTACGTGTATCACTTAACTCCGATGGCGGAAAACCGACCGGTAGGAGTAGATCGTTACACGACCAACAAGCGGGATCACGAACCCTAATCCGAGATTGATCTACAACCATGCATATCTCCATATGCGCATCCAAATCTATAACGAAGCGACTACGGCTCTGATACCACTGAAGGGTTACGAGGTTGCTACGCTAGCCGGAAAACAAAACTTTTCAACCTCATAAACTAGGAACAGCCGCCAGTTATAGATCAAGGGATTACCACTAGACGCGCAGATGCAGGCGGAGCAGTCTCGATGTAGACGTACGCGTCGTAGCAGTGTCGTGCAGTTGCCTACACCGTCTCACGTACAACCTCCTCGTGGTTCGTCCTTGTGCTCCAGATGCAGCACCTCCGAGGTATCCACATGTACAGGGAGGAAGCGGCGCGTCTCCGGACTGCTAGATCCGCGGGAAGCGTGGGCGCGTGCGTGGGAGAGCGGGGGCTGCCAACTATTGGCGTCTAGGACTAATTAGCTCAGCCCCCACGCCCTCCCACATATATAGGCGTCCCTCAACAGGCCTACGAGTCCAAGGCCCATTAGGAACCCTAATCTTAGTCCAACTCGGATCCTAATCCGAATTAGGCTTCCAACCCCTTAAGCGTGTGACCCCCTATGGGTTCACGCACGCATAGACATGGCCCAAGTACTATTACTCGACCAATAGATGATAGTGGCCTCTAGCAAGGCATATCAACTCCTATGCATACGCAAATATCTTATCGACGAACCACCACAATCAACATACATGTTATTCCTTTGCCTCACGATACTTGGTCCAACTCGTAGGTTAACACTTAACCTAAGCACGGCCATGCATTTCTTGATCCAATCATTCGAGTGGTCCAACAAGTATCTCTCTCAATCAAGAGGGGCAAATTCCATCTTGATTGATCGTGCCTCGCAAAGATGTTTCCCCGACAAACCCGAAGACTACCTTTATAACTATCCGATTCACGGAGTAGCGTTTGATAGTCTCTAAGTAGGTCGTTTTACATCTCGAATGCATACGACAATCTCGGGTCTAAGGACATAACGTACATGATGTGAATAGAGACTATAACATTTCACGTTGGGTCTATCCAGCCCTATGTCATACATGTGCCCACAATATTAGTTTGATATCTCTATGTCCATGACCTGTGAAACATGGTCATCAACTAATATTGTGCTGATCTAATATACTTGTATGTCTCACACATATTGATCAGGGACAACTTTAGAATAACCATACAAGTAAAATAGTTTCACAAACAATTCACATAATTGCCAATCGATACAAGTTGCCTTTCAATGGATATTCAATATACTCATAATATATCATGGATACAATGTAATACAATCATCTCTATGATTACCTCTAGGGCATATTACCAACAAGGACACCGCTCCAGTAATGGTGGTCGGCACCGGGGACAACGCGGAGTTCGTGTTCTTGGAGCTCGGTGTAACAACCGGCGTCGTCGTGTACATGCATCTGAAGACCAAAGAGGTGAAGTAGGTGTACCGGAGGGAGCCAGATGACGATCACCTCATCAATGTTCGTCCGTTCATGCTCGTCAGGCGTCCTGTTTTACTCCCACACCACAGGATGCTGATGCATGATCGAAGGCGAGGCCGCATTGCATCAGGAGGGATCATCCTAGTGAAACAGGATTCGGCATTGGAGAGTGGAGGCTGTGCCAAACTGCAGTATCTTTAGTAGCATCTATGTGTTGCTATGCCGTCAAAGCTATAGTTATTTATTTACATCTCGGCATTATGTTACGAAAGTCTGTTCCTTCCATCTAAAATTAAGTGCACATCTTATTCATCGAGGAGTAAACTAATTTTAAGTTTGACTAAGTATATAGAAATTAATATTAATATTTGTCTCTCAAAATAAATTTATAGAAAATTACATTCCACAACTAATCTAATTATGATACTTATTATACGTCACAAGTATTAGTATATTTTTCATGCATATGGACTATGGAGTTAAATTTAGAAAAGTTTAACTTCTCGATAAATTAAATAAAATATGTATTTATTTTGGGACAGGGAGCAAATAAATTTGACTAACTATATTTTATTCTAGTTAAGT
Source organism: Chrysopogon serrulatus (assembly GCA_015844335.1). Classification (NCBI taxonomy): domain Eukaryota; kingdom Viridiplantae; phylum Streptophyta; class Magnoliopsida; order Poales; family Poaceae; genus Chrysopogon; species Chrysopogon serrulatus. The sequence goes on along the minus strand of JADLZL010002321.1, from coordinate 124,289 downwards.
GATACATCTATGACATAGAGTTGGGACTCTCTTACGGACACGAACGGTCAGGTGTGCATATTTTCACTTCCACTTCTAACTACTACATAAAAAAAATCAACAAATGCCATGTAGCAAACTATGCACAAGCAAATACATGTGGTATAAACACTTCATCATGTAAATTTTGTAAAACAATTCGTTGTGATAGATAAAAACCGTAAATGCACAATACATTCTTTCTTTTTGACTTTTATTATCTCTTCTTTTATCATTCTTATCTGCTAGCTGGTAGTTACGAGCTTTATCCACTCGCACATGAGGCCTCCAACTCTATCTGCCTGAAGCCTTGCCATGTATGCCATAGCGTCACGACGCGACCATGCCCCAGTAGCTCCGACGACTCCTCCACAACCCAACAACTCCGTGCGACAGAGCCCTGACATCCGCATGCATGCTCCAACACCTCGTCACCCTCGCCTGCGTCATCGTCTTCATATGCCCGTGTTGTTGTCGTCTCCCCGCCACATGTCATTACCATTGCATAGCCTCGCCTCAGTCTTGCTCATGTTGCCGTCTCGTCAGGTCAAGCCGTTGTTGCCCGACCTCGCCCTTGCTGTCATCTCTGCGCCTCGAACCATCGTCATTCTGACCTCACCATCTTTCTGTGCCGCCTCCGACACCTTGACATATTTGCCCGCGTGGTCACCTCGGCCTGCGTTGTCGCCATCACACTACCTTGCCTCGGTTATGCTCATGTCACCATCTCGTCAAGTCACGTGTGAGCTGTGGAGGCCAAGCAAGCAAGAGAGGTAAAAAACAAATATATCGAAGACATGTAATATCCTTATTATTTTTTCTGTTTATAATAAACAGGAGAAAAAAAGTCACGCAACAAAAAAAAGCTGAAACGGGAAAAGAAAGATAAAAAACGGCAAAGACACGGACGTCAACCTTTGGCACGTGAAAAAAGGACTCGCTCAACAGTGACGGACGAAAAAAAAATAGGGGCAGAAATTTTGGTAATTAAGTATTAGGGATAGATTTTATAAACTGTTTAAGTTTTGTATGTTATCAGATTCTGGTGTAAACTAACTTTCCGTGAAAATTTATGCAAACCATGGTTTAAATTCACCAAAATAATCGCACATGTAGATGATATGATGACACACAACATTGTAAAATATCTTGTTCAAACTCGACTTCCTTCGTGAGATATAAAAATAATAAATTTCTAGCAAATCATATGAACGACTTTTCGGCTTAAAATTTATTATTTTTATATCTCACAGACAAAGTCGATTTTGGACAAAATATTTTAAAAGGTTGTGTATCATCATATCATCTACATGTGTAATTTTTTTATCAATTTAGACAATTTTTTTGTCATGGTTTGTATAGGTTTTCATGGAAAGTTAGTTTGCACTGACACATCCCTATTATAGCTAGGCTGTCATGGACTATACTACCATATGGGTCCAACAAAAACTGTAAAGTCGACCTAAACTAAAAAAGAAGGCTGCCTCCATGCTCCAACTACGCAAGGATCGGAGAGTGCTGAGGAGGGCATGAACGGAACCAAGTCCCTCTCTGTGCTGTTCTTGCCTTCGAACCTGAGTTCTTGCTATTCCTAGTTCAAATTTTATCTAATCACCTCCAGGTCGTCCTTCCATCCCCTTTGGTGCTCTGTACTCCCCAGCAGCAACTGAGTTGACCCGGAAGCAGCTGGAAGGTGCTGCACACAGCCGCTGTTTCCCTTCCTCGGTTCCTCCGGTGTATGAATGATGTATGTATGAATGATGTATGGATGATGGATGCCGTGAGATTGGATCCGATTATTTGCGCTCGTATAAATATATATATATGGATGATGGATATGTGACATGGGATTTATTGGTGTTCTTGATTCTTCTGTAACGTTTGTCTCGAATGTGTATGGGGTTGTACGGGCCGGCATGGGTACCATTGGCTCACCGGACTGATGTGCCGCCACGGACATAATGAGTATTATTATTAGTACTCCTTCGTGCCGTGCCTGGACTGGCCGTGCACAGCACCATACTGCTAGTTAACCGTCGTGCCAAACCAAAACGTTCCAGTACATGTACCGTGTGATCTGTTTGGACATCTGTATTTGGTAGTCAAGGTTCATGACATATGTCCACTTACACTGTTAAATGTTCCCTGCTTCTACTCCTCGTGTTTTTTTATAGATGTGGTATAGCTTTGTCCTAATAACTCAATGTTTATATCTTTAATGATTGATTTTAAAATATATATAGATATATTCATGTCATAACATGTATATTTTTAGATTTATTATAAGAAAGTATTTCATAGTTGTGAAACTATAGTGTTTCTTAAAATGGTTGGTCAAAAATAATAATATTTGACTTGGAGCAATAGCTGCGGACCCTGTTTCTAGACGTCCCACCATGAGAATCAAAAAAAATCCCACCAAATAAACTATACTGCTGATTTTTTATGTATGGCGTCTCCGTGGCCACAGATGCAGTGGATCCAAATAGAACCAAAGGCTTCATTCACAAGAAGCATCGTGTCATTTACAGTCTCAAATAAGTGTTTACAAAAATACAATCTACAACTTTGTAGTCAAATTTGTTTATTTAAAGTCATTTGGAGTCCCTAATATGTGTTTTAAGTTTACAAATTTTGGACATTAAAATTTAGAATTTCTAAGCAACCTTGAATTTTCATATAGTTTACATCAAAGCTGCAGTGGCGACTGCGACCAGATCTACATGTTTGGTATTGATATGATATTGATTTGTAGTTTTTCTCATATATTTTTTAGATTTATTTTTTAATTAACAATCTCGGATGGAGCCACATCCTATATCAAAGTTATAGTGCTTAACAATTTTTAACCTTTTTAGTTAAAACTTTTTATTTGAAATTATTTAGTAGATAAAAATTCAATACAAGATTAACAAATAATTGGAAAGAAGAAAAAATCATATATATACTCAAAAGGAAAGGATTTAATTTTTTGTACTTTTTTTAAAAAAAATGCTTGCCACTGAAAATATTCTCTGTGCTAAGAGGAATACTATTTATGACATCAACTTAGTATCATGGATACATTATGATCGATAATTTATATCTTTAATGTGATAGATAGTAATATAATACTCATAATTTTGGTCAAGCTTTATATAGTTTGATATAGAACAATTTTTGATCTATCCTACGATGGAGGGAATAACACTAAACAACACTAATTTTAACACAAGAATCATTTGTTACAAGTAAAACATGTTCAATTAGCATTACTCCTATCCTAATTGATACACAAATCACATGCACCAACCAACTTAGTAGATCATAATTACAAACTAGTTTAGATCAAAGCCAATTCGCAACAGTAAAAACTGCAGCTGCTTAATATATACATCGCTTCTTAGCGGAACTCTAGCATAATAAGCATGAAATAATTTCACATTATGTGTATCCATCTACTAGTCATTAATTTCCATCTACTAGTCATTAATTTGGTGCCCATCTTCTTCGCATATATATTATCTGTGTGCTCGATTATTCATCGACAAATTGCTTCTCATACCTTTGGGGGAGAGATGATTGCCAAGAGGCAGACGCCGGTTGTCCTCGCCATTCTGTTGACATACCTCGTGCTCTCTGCAAGCTGTAGTGCGTGTACCGCATCACACGACTTGTACTTTTGTTTTAGAAAAACTGCGATGTGATGAAGTGCAGTGACTGGATGCAGGCAACGACGAAGGTGGCGACGTGGAGACACCGGCGGCTAGCCGTCTCCGGCGGCCGCCCGACGGAGAGAAGAGGTCGGGAGCAGCGACATACACATCAAATTGTGTATGAAGGAAACTTGCTACGGTAACAGGACTTGTTACTGCTGCTTCACTAAAACAGGTCCGCCGTGCTGGCCTGATCGGCGGACGTGCTTCAGTGAGTGTCCCAATCACAAGCGACTCCACTCCACTGGATCCGTGCAGCACACTAGCGCTGATGCCATCGTCAATGGGTCCCAGCGGGTTCTCTTGCGAAAGGTTCCGGCCTCGACGTCTCCTGGTGACAATTTGTAATACCGTGTGTCATGTCTGACAGCCTGAGTGTGTAGGACAATAATATGCAGTGACTTTGACATGCAACAATAATATGGATGAGAACATCTGAATTCAAATTCAGAGCTTGTTTCAATTAATAAGGATTTATTACTAGGCTTGTTTGGTAGGCTGTAAAATAGTCCTAAAGGTCCTGTTTTCGAAAAATAAATCATAGTAGCATTATTTTTTAAAAAATATACTGCCATCAATTTGCACACCAAAAAAGCAGTTGTCGAAATGCCTTTTTTGACAGGGACGGTTCAATCTAAAACCACTAAAAATGGTTCCTAAACTAGTCATCTCTAGAAATACATTTGTATGAGTTGCTGGAATTTCCAGTCGCCTCCCATATTTTGTGGTTTTTTTTTTGATAAAAACATCCCATATTGTCGTTGGCTAGCAACCGGGGTCAATCCGCTCATGGAAGCATCACAAGGAAAAACTAGAATTTCAAATTTCGTTTCTTCTTTTTTTATAGCTAGCTGTAAACTTGCTAAGATCTTTTCACACTTGAGTCTCAACCAATCTAGCAGCATGTTCAATAAGCATCGTAGTGAACTCATCATGCGCCATACTAGGTCTAGCAGAGGTTGATCTGTTTTTACCTTACATACAGATGTAGCTGGAAGAGGATTGAAGTTTAATATTCTTGATAGTTCCCTATTGATCCACCTCGAAGCATGCTAGGGCATGCTCTAGATCGGCAGTAGCTCGGGCTCATGCCACCCTCTCCTCTAGCATCTTGCAAATATCCTTAGGAAGCTTTTTTTTTTTAATAAAACTAGAGGGGTTTGCACCCCTACTGAAGATTTATTGAAAAAATAAAGTAGCATGGAATACAAACAAGTGAACTGAAAAAAAGTTAAGAGACCAAAAAGGAAACAAAAAAGATGGAGGCCAGAACAGAGAAACACCTAATTAGACTAAGCTTGCAATCCATTGCTCTAACCGGGGAAGAACAAAATTTCTTTTTGTTCTCAGTAATATACTGAAGTTCTGCCCAAAGCCAACTTAAACCTTGTGTAGGATTGAGTTCTCATGTCGAAAGATTATATCATTCCTCATGCTCCAAATAGACTAGCACGTTAAGATGATAATTTCCATGAAAAACGGAACCTGCAGCTGCTCCTTAAAACTCTGAAGGCATTGTCTAAGTTTTGATCGACTTGAATTCCAATCCAGGCCCAACATTAAACCGCAAAGGGGAACTGAATGAACAAATGGATTAGAGCTTGTTCTGTGTTGCTATTGCATGGAACCCAACTGTGATCTTGAGGGTCATGTTTTTCTTCACAAGAGCTCTCTGGCACTTAGTCTATCCTTTTATGAGTAGCCAAAAGAGGACCTTATGCTTGTTCAATAAGAGGATTGCCACAGCCACTTAGAGCATCTGCAGCAGGCACCCTACTCCAACCCAATAGCTAAATATGGGTGCTGAGGCAAAAAAACACAACTCCAGCAGGGCCCCAACTACAGCCCCTATTTTGGGGCCGGACCCCAAATCCTCACCACAGACCCAATTCTGGTGGGCTGGAGGCCAAGCCCCAAAACGTCAGTTGCAACAACTTATGAATAGGATGTAGAGCTCTACGGCCACAAAGATGAGAGTAAGCCTTCTTAATAGAGAAGGAGCACAGAGTTCCATATATAGACCACTTGTCTGGAGTTTCCTCGAGTTTTATTTTATTCAGAATCTAGGTTAGCTATAGCATTTGAGCATGAGCCTGTTGGGATAAGGGCAGGTGGAACAAGCTATGAACTGGCACTTGGCTGATGGCCTCTGTCAGCCTAGTGTCCATCTTTTCCGCAAAGGAGAAAAGCTCTAGAAATTGGAGACTAAGGGGCGTTTCCCTCCAAATATCACTCCAAAAGAAGCAGAATTTTCCATTACTAGTCTCAACTCTTGCCATTCCTTTAAATTTATCTAGCAACTTTAGGATGTCTCTCCACCAAAAAGAATCATTCTTACCAATTCTAGGTAGCTTTCCTAACTCATAGTAAGCTTCCCAAACAAGTGAGACCTAGGGGATGTCTTTTCTATTAAAGGACTTGTGCAACTGTTTGATTAGAAGGGCCTCATTCTGGGTTTTGATATTTAGAACTCCTAATCCTCCTTCATCCTTTGATCTGCAAACCATGGGCCAATCGGCCTTTGGTTTTTTCTTGGCATTAAAATCAGCTCCTCTCCATAGACAAAGTTTTCTAAACTTGTCTATTTGATAAATAACTGTTTGGTGCAGAAGGAATATACTCATGCAAAAAGTTGGTAGGGTAGTGAGTATTGAATTAGTAACCTCCAATCTACCTTCGTGGTTTAAAAATTGAAGTGGCAGCTAGTCTTCTCTCACACCTGTTTGCTAGTGGAGATAAGTCAAATCACTTTTGGTTTGGATAAGCTAAAAGGTAGCCCAAGGTAAGTGAAGGGTAAACTCACTATCTCACAGTTGAAAGTTCTAGCCAAATGTTGCATTTTGTCTTGAGGAGCGTTGATGGGCACCATTAAAGATTTGAGTAGTTTACTTTTAGACCGGTTGATTCTCCAAAAGAGTGGAGGGCCTTGAGAGTCCAAAGCTGCCTTCCATAGATACTGGAAATTCCTTGATCTTTAGCTTTATTCATGACTGATTGGAGCAGGTCAGCAGCAAGCACAAAAAGGAGGGGGAGAGGGTCACCCTGCCTGACACCTCTTTTGCAGTGAAAAACTTTTCCTATCACCCCATCGAGCAGCGCTAAAGAAGTACCTGAGTTCAATATATTTTGGATCCATGTCCATTTCTGTCAAAATCCTTTGGCCCTAAGGACTGTATGATTGCTTCATGCTCAATTTTGTCAAAGGCTTTATTAAAGTCCAGCTTTAGGATGATTAGTTCCTTTTTGAACTTGTGACAGTTGTGAATGTACTTAAACACCTAGGCTAGGCAATCCTGGATCATTCTTGACTTTATGAAACCATATTGGTTTAGGTGAATAACCTTCTTTACACAACCTTCTTTACACAGGTTTGAGGTCCGTTGGCTAACAATTTTGTTAGCAGTTTCAGGCCTGAATTGAGCAAGGGAATTGGCCTGTAATTCGATACCCCTTGAGGTCCATCCTTCTTAGGAACCAAGACAATGTGTGAGAGTTAATGCTCCTGAGGTAAATCTGACTATCAAAGAAACCTTGGCATAGCTTGTAGAAGTCTGCAGCTAATAAGGGCCAACAACCCTTGATAAATTCATTTGTGAAGCCGTCTAGCCCTAGGGATTTATTGTTGGGCAGTTCTAGAATTAGCTTGTCAATCTTTTCTTTCAAAAAGGGTGCCTCAAGATCCTCTAGTCCCGTAGCTGGCTGAAGAAGATCATCTAGGTCAAATAGCATATGGGTAAACTAAGATTTTCCCATTCTGTCCTTGAAGGCATTCCAGAGAATCTAAGTTATGAGATCATGATTCTGAATGGTGGTCTCTTGGCTATCCTGTAGCGCAGGGATGCAGTTTTTCTATTCTTGATTGTTGCATGAGCATGAAAAATTTTTGTTCTAGTATCACCTTCTCTGCCCATCTTATTTTTCCCCTCTGTTTCTAGTATGTCCTTTGCTGCTTCAGTTGAGATACCAGACTTTCTGTTATTATGATTCTAAAATTCCATTCTGACAAAGATATATCTCTGATAATCTCAATAAATTCCAATAAGAAAAGAACCAGCTTTAGTCTTTTAATTGACTGAGCTAAATTAGGCAACTTAGCCTTCCAAGTCTTTAGATCTTTTCTCAAGTTTTTGAATTTTGCTATTAACACTTTAGATGGATCAGAGAGATGATCAGGAGCTGCCCAACCATTAATTCACTGCTACCGAGGAGAAATCATCATGACCAAGCTAGTGATTTTCAAACCTGAAAATTGAAGATTTGGGAATGCTTGTACTCACTTCCACCACACAAGGCTAGTGATCAGAAGTTTCCATTACTAGAGACCTCACCAGTGATCTAGGGAAGCTTGAGGTCCAGGAGTTAGATGTGAAAAACTAGTCCAGTTTCTCTAAAAGAGGAGAAAATTGCTTATTGGTCCAAGTAAACTGCCTTCAGTGAAGAGGTAGCTCAATTAAAGCTAGTGTGATGATTGCTTCATTGAAAAGGAACATTTCATTTGCATTGGCTCCCTTTCTGTTCCTGTCCTCATGCCTTCTGATTAGATGAAATCCCCTACTATCAACCAATCTCTCTCAAGTGTCATTTGAATATTTTTAAACCAATCTAAAAAAAGCTCGTTTCTCACTGGGGATGGAGGGAGCATATATCATTTTTAGCAGCCAGGAATGATGCTCAATCTTGAAGTGAATTCAACTGAGATAGCATATTCATTGGAGAGGGCTAAATGTCTAGAGAAAGCCTCTTCCAAATCATAACAATCTCTCTCGAGGCACCAGTTGAGGGGAGGAATTCAAAAGCATCAAAATTGAAGAGCAAAAATTCTTATGAAGCCTAAATCGAAGATTTATTTCTTGGTCTTGCAAACAAATTATCACGTTGTTACTCTCAACTATATTATCTCTGGTCGAGTTCAATTTTCTCTCAGAATTAAGAACTCTGATGTTCTAGTTCAAAATTTTCCAAGATCTATTTAAATTCATGAGCCAAGAGCAGTAACTAAACAAAAGACTGACGAAGCAGCCTTAGAGCCAAACATTGTCCCAGAAAACATTTTCAAACCTAGAAGCAGATTGGTGGCCACGCCAAAACAAGTTCAAAGACAGACTAAAACGGTACCAAAGGGGGAAAACAGTAAATACCAGCTAACTCTTGGAACCAACTCCAAAGAACCGAGCCCCAACCCAAAGAGACCCAATCAATCCAGTTCATTGCACATAACATACACTGAACCAGACAGGCCTGGTTTGACAAGCAAAAGCTGGGGCCTTGGATTACCCCCTTATAAAGCTTAGCTTCCATCTTCTGTGTCTTCATTGTTCTTCTTATCATTCTTACTCTTTTTCTGTTTCTTCCCAACTGGTTCAGCCTTCTTCTTGGACATGAGGACAGTCTCATTCAGTTGGTCTTCTGGGATCTGGCAAAAATTAGTCCCAATCATTTTTAGGGAAGTAGAAGACAGGGTTGGGATGTAGGAAGAGCAGCCCAGACAGTTCTTCAAGCTGCAGCCAGATTGCTTGAAACCACCACAGATAGCCTTGACTCTGCTACTGCGTCATACTAAGGAGTCAACAATTGGAGTTTCAGATTTACCCTTTCTGAACCTTCTCTTGTTAGGGGTTAGGTTCAGCTCAGGCTCAGCTTCTTCAACCTCTTCATCTTGTACTGCTCAATAACACTAGGGCCAACCAACTCAGCACTAAATAGGTCACAGACCTCACCCTGAGATGACTTGCAGGTGAAAGAAATGGAAGTCGTCGAGTCACTAGTCATCCTTGAGCATAGAGGGAAAATTGGTTTCCAAGATTTTCTTGGCCCAATTGTTTGGGCCAGGGCCGAAAGCATGGATTGAAAGAAGCCCAACAAATGAACTAGAATTTGAAGGACCAAGGTGATTAGTCTTTTGCTATAAAAATTTTGGATTTATTCACTGTAAACCTACAACAAAAATTTTGTACTAAATCATATCATATTATATATTCACTGTGTAGATATACTCACGCGGAGTTCAACAAAATTAGATTTTCCATTTTATGATTTTTCTATGATTTACTATAATTTTTCAAAGATTCAAAAAAATAAATAAATAAGAGAAAACTAGTTTTGCTGAGCAAAACCACGTTAAAAACTGTCTGGGGGGTAAAATAGACGGTTTTGAAAAGTTTAGAGGGTAAAATAGACCGTTTCATAGTTTAGGGGTGAATTAGACCATACTTATTAGTTTGTGGAATTAAGTAGACTTTTTCCGTTTTTTTTTTATTTTTTTGTTTCGTTGGTTCCAAGGTGATTCACAACCAGCAGGTTGCAGCTGTCAGAATAGTACAGATTAGGGTAGGTAACACCCCCTATATCAACATTTATATTGGGATAAACTTGAACTTTAAATTTGTACTTATTTTAGAAGAGAAATTCCTACTAGCTACATTGGCTAGAGGCCGACCGAGACTGCTGAGCAATGATGGCTGCCTGGGGATAAATTGGCACTGGGTGGAAAAGCAGATACAAGGGTCAGCCAAGCAACGAGGAGGAGAGATGCGTAGATGGCGGTCGAATTCAACAAATGCGAACACAGAGGCGAGATCGGGACGCTGGGCTGGGCTATGGACGGATGGACCTTGCCTTAGATGGAGTCGGCATGGGCCTTGAGGCCAGATTTTTCATGTGCTGCCGAGGAGAAAACTGTAGGGTGTATGCATATTTTCTTAGGCTAGTCCCCAGCTGCAGTCCCCCTAGCCCAGGCCTTGATCTGCCCATGTCCAATCCTTCCAAAGGATGGGCATATGTATGGAAATGGTATGTGCAACTACAATCAAGGCATAATTTGAGTTTGATGTGTTTAGTTTGTGCCGACGACATGGAAATGGTATGTGCAACTACAATCAAGGCAAGGCATATGTATGGAAATGGTATGTTTAAGGGACATGAACATCCGAGTTGCCATTTTGTTTGGATGGAAGTAAAATTTTGTTTGGTTGAATCTATAAGAGTGGATGGCATAATCAGAATACTTAACTAATTGTATCTCTTATAAACAAAAATAATAATAACTATCACACACACACAAATAAATATTCACTAACATTTAACAACACTAAATTTACCATAAGAATTATTAGCTAAAACTAGCTAGAACATGTTAATTAGCACTAATCCTATCTGAATTGATACACAATTATGCACTTCAATTTAGCAAATCATAATTACTAACTAACCATTGAACGTACTAGTTTAGATCAAAGCCAACTCGCAACAATAGTATAGATTGAAGTCAATTTGCAGTAGTAAAAACTGCCGCTGCTTAGCATATATATATTATCATGTCACTGCTTAATTAGCATGGCCCTCTCTAGCGTAAGGAGGAAATAATTGCATGTTATTTGTATCTAATCTTGGCTAGTTATTAATTTGGTGTCCCTCTATCATGTGTTACAGCTGACTGTGTACCTTTTCGGGATATATATAATGACCCCTAGTTGCATACATATTATTTGTGTGCTCGATTACATATTCATTGGGGATCGGAAATGGATGCCAAGAGGCTGGCGGCAGTTGTCCTCGCCGTTCTGTTGGCATGCTTTGCGTTCACTGTGAACTGTAGTACGTTAACCCTGTCACTTGATTTGTACTTTTGAGGAAAATTGTGATGCAAATTGTTGGTTTAAACCAACAGATTCACTCGATGTATTATAAGGTATGGAGAATGCTACAATTGAATGTCGGTTTTCACCAACGTATTCGCTCGAGACACGGCTCGAGCGACAAATGTTACAAGAAAGTTTGGATCCTGGGCGGCAGGCCAAAGCGCACTGGACCAACCCAGAATCTTTTCCCCTTCACATGGGGTGCTTCCCCCTCCTTTTATAGCCCTTGGGCTATTAGATACAAAGACCATTTTGCCCTTACGGACTTGGAGCCAATCTTGACTCCACCGGAAAAACCCTAGGGGGCTTTTCCGTATTTTTTGCCATGCTACCTTCCTCGAAAGACGCCTCCACGGGATGCCGCCCGCCGGTTGAACCCGAGGAGAACCGTTGGACGGGTGCCCACCTCGTGGCCCGCCGATGCATTCGCCTCCACACTTCTCCTCCCGGTGAAGTGACAACTGCACCAAGACGAATGACCAAGACGAGTCGGCTCGTCCGATGCCGAGGCTGAAAGTCTTCGCAACCGTGTCCTTAGAGATGAGACGCATTCGCACATTCGCCGGCACTTTCATCACGCGCTTCACCACTCATTTGTTGCGCCGGCGCTTTATGCCGCGATTCGTCGGCACTTTCGTCACCCGCATTCGTCGGCACTTTCATCGACCATATTAAGTCGGCACTTTCGTCATCCGCGTTCGTCGGTACTTTCGTCACCCGCATTAAATCGGCACTTTTGTCGACCACATTCGTCGGCACTTTCGTCACCCGCATTCGTCGTCAAGCACTTTCGTCGACCATATTCGTCGGCACTTTCACCAATCACGGGGTTCGAATGTTGCGGTCTTGCCGGGGCAGGGGTGCTAGAGACAACCCTTCCCCCAACAATAGCCCCTTGGCCTACCCTTTCGGAGAGGCGATCGAAATGGGGAGGTCACCAAAAGGCCCACCCGTGGGAGGCGTATTTGTCGCCACCACTCGCTTTGCTTTGCCTTGCCTTTATTATTTTCTCTCTCTTTCTTTTTTTTTTTTTTATTTTTTATTTTATTGTTATTATTATTATTTGTTTTTGAAAAGGCGCCACCCCTCACACATCCGCTGAGGTGGTGGGCCGAAATTGATGAGCGAAATGGAGTGTAGCCAGCCCCCTTAGCAGATTTCTTAGTTTTGAAAAGGCGCCACCCCTCACATCCGCCGAGGTGGTGGGCGAAATTGATAAGCGAAATGGAGCGTAGCCAGCCCCTTAGCGGATTTCTTAGTTTTGAAAAGGCCCCACCCCTCACACCACCCCTCACATCCGCTGAGGTGGTGGGCAAAATTAATGAGCGAAATGGAGCGTAGCCAGCCCCTCACATCCGCTGAGGTGGTGGGCAAAAATTGATGAGCGAAATGGAGCGTAGCCAGCCCCTTAGCGGATTTCTTAGTTTTGAAAAGGCGCCACCCCTCACATTCGCCGAGGTGGTAGGCGAAATTGATGAGCGAAATGGAGCGTAGCCCGGCCCCTTAGCGGATTTCTTAGTTTTGAAAAGGCGCCACCCCTCACATCCGGCGAGGTGGTGGGCGAAATTGATGAGCGAAATGGAGCGTAGCCGGCTCTCATGCTTGCGTTCCGCAGGTGCGGATGTGCAAGAAAAGAAAATTGAGTGGTTACAACGGCGTTCACTCGTCCCCTTCCTTCTGGTGGCCTTCTATGCATATTTACATTGCTCAACGCCTTAATCCCGGTATCCTTTCGTTCGCATAGTTTCGCCCGGCGAATACGTTCTTGCGATCGATTGATTAGAGGGGCATGGCATTTGGGCCGTTCCCATGGGATTCTTGCTCTTTCGACCGCGGTATTTTTCTCTTGACTCGCCTTGTTTGATTGTAGAACTCGGGACATAGTTGACGGGGTGCCTCTTTGCTTTCTCGCCGAGCCTGGTTCCGCCGCTATTGCACATTTTGCTCAGCTCTGTGGGCGCTCAAGCCAAGGGATGTTACAAGTTTTCTTGCGATATCCCTACATATTTGAGCGCTGCCGTTTAAGCTTGCCGAGTGTTGGTGCCTCGCTGCGGAGTATTGGAGCTTGCTACGAGGTAGTAGCGACGAATCACTGCAGCCCCGATAGTCGGTTCACATTAGGATTCCGCCCATTTTTGCAAGTGTTCTTGCGATCTCATGAATGTTGCGTGTTTGTATTCGTGGTTGTATTTTCGTTTGTCCCAGGGGTCCTAGAGATGGGGGTTCATTTTGGGCTATCTGCTCATGTGGCTTTTTGGGGGTACTTATAGGCGCGGGGCTTTGCCTTTGACCCGCCTTGGTGTTAATGCGTCGTCAGCTTCATTTATGGCTTTAGCCGGTAGGTGGCCGTGTTAATGCCCTTGTGGAGGCTATAAAGGGGGTGGTTGCTTGTGCCGAGCCTGATTTATTCTTATTGTGAAGCCGATTGGGACTGAGAGGGCACCGGGAAAGGTTACGCTCTAAGCCGAGATATCACTTTCGGCCGCCGCTTCTCGACGATCGTGGAGGCGGACTTCCGAGAATAAGAGAGCACCGGGAAGATTGCTATGGTGAAAGACTTCGTCTTTGGGTGCGTGCTCCCGGCGTCCTTCGGCTTTGAAAAATGGGCTATTTCATTTGAGTAGATGGAATGTGCCTCTCGGTTCCGATTAAAGTCAGTCCCGCGCATATGCCATCACAGGGACCTAGAAAAAGCCGTATTTGGTGATGCTCTTTGTGTTCGGGTTGGCTTTTGTGCGGGCGATAGTCGGCTTGTAATGTGTTTTTCGCTGAATGGAATATTCGAGTCGGATCCGACTTTTGTATGTGATGGACAACTTGTTTTCACGGGATCGTAAAGTTTGAGCCCTTAGGCCTTTCTGTTTCCAACTTGTTTCCATGGGCTCGTAAGATTTGAGACCTTAGGCTTTTCTGTTTCCGTCCCCCCGCCTTGACGGGGGATCAAAATATTTTAGCCCTTCGGCTTTTTGTTTTCGCCACCGCTCATTCTCCGGGGATCGAAATACTTGAGCCCTTAGCCTTTTTCGTTTTCGTCTCCCCGCTTTCTTGGAGGATCGAAATATTTGAGCCCTTAGGCTTTTTCGTTTTTCGTCCCCTCGCCTTGATGGGGGATCGAGATATTTGAGCCCTTAGGCTTTTTCATTTTCGTCCCCTCTCTTTCACCGGGGGATCGAAATATTTGAGCCCTTAGTCTTTTTCGTTTCCGTCCCCTCGCCTTCTAGGGGGATCGAAATATTTGAGCCCTTAGGCTTTTTCTTTTTCGTCCCCTCGCCTTCTTGGGGGATCAAAATATTTAAGCCCTTAGGCTTTTTCTTTTTTATCCCCTCGCCTTCTCGGGGGATCGAAATATTTGAGCCCTTAGGCTTTTTCTTTTTCGTCCCCTCGCCTTCTTGGGGGATCGAAATATTTAAGCCCTTAGGCTTTTTCTTTTTCGTCCCCTCGCCTTCTTGGGGGATTGAAATATTTGAGCCCTTAGGCCTTTTGTTTTCGTCCCCTCGCCTTCCCGGGGGGATCGAAATATTTTAGCCCTTAGGCTTTTTGAGGCGGATGCGGATGGCAAGGTAGGCTCTGCCGGGCCGTGTTGTTGTCTGCATCCCTAAATTACACGTAAGAGTTGCCGATACACGAAACCGTGGTTCGCCCGCTTTCGGATTCGGCACATGGACTTGCAATTATAGCGAGTGAGGCAAGTACTGTTCTCATTACGTTACAAGATATTGATGCCTGAAACACGGGATGCGATATGTGTGTAGAAAAGAGGACCAAGTAAGCGGTTACTAGTCCTTCAACGTTTTGATGGATTGGAAACCGAAATGCTGACTCATTAAAATAAAATGTTTTTGGTTGATGAGAATTGGCCGCTGGGGTCTGTGTCCTTCGGGGTTTTTGAGAAAAAAAAACCCGGGATCCTTTTCGCGATTCAGGTGTGGTTGTTGTGGTTGACTTCTCGGGAAGAGGATTATTACAACTCTGAATAAGATGGCTGCTTGCAAAAGTCCGAAACCTGTCTCAGGGAGTGGTGCGCTGATTGACGACGAAATGTCGGAGGCAGCTTTGGCGGGGCGCCAGGAGGCACTACCGGAATCGCTTCCTTTGCCGAGTGCTTCGCGCTTTGCCGAGAGCAATTTGTCGGGCACTCGGCAAAGGGCCTGTTTTGCCGAGTGCAACTCTCGGCATAGACATACACTCGGCAAAATAAGCTTTGCCGAGAGCCTGCCACTCGACATATCAAAGCATTGCTGAGTGTAAACTCTCGGCAAACCATTGCTCTCGGCAAAGCTCTGCCGTCTGTCCCCGCCGTCCAAGTTTGCCGAGAGCCAACCGTTAGGCTCTCGGCAAACATGCTCTTTGCCGAGTGCTAGGGACCAGCACTCGGCAAATTTCAAATTTTTTTTGGGTTTTGCGTTCCAATTTTTTTATTTAGCCTTTTCACATACTATTGTACTATATTTTCAAATATGGCATATTTTTCAGTTGTTTTGCTATTTTCCAGAAGTTTATTTTATTTCATTTCAATTTTTGGAAAAATTCAAATTTAAACTGCACGTGCATCTAATAATGAAATTTAGTGGCTATAAAATTAATATTAACATTATTTATAGTATTTTAGGGGTGTCCTAGAAATGAGACATAAAAATTTAAAGACCTTAGTCACGAAATATAGCGACCCACGTGTGGGCTCATTGTTTTTAAATTCTTGAAAAAGCATATCAATTCAAAAAATCATGAAATTTGTCACTTTGTGTCATCATTTCATGAACCGAGGTTGTGGTAAAAATTGACAATGTTTCGAGGAAGTTGTCATATACGTTGCGTTCGAATCCGACAATCTCCGAAAATGTTTCTTAAACTTCTAAAGTAATCCGGATGAATCGGACTTCAAGCGGTTCTCGCGGTTGATTTAGATCTCAATTCTTTTTTATGAGTGAAGTACAGTATAAAAGGGGTCCTGTAAAAATTTGATAATTTTTTAAAATTGTCTAACATTTTTAAATTTTTTGAACTTACTCTTTGCCGAGAGCCTTAGGGTTAGCTCTCGGCAAAGACTCTTTGCCGAGAGCTACCAAGAGGGCTCTCGGCAAAGATTGATTCTAGTTTTTTAGTTTTTTTAAAATTAGGTTCTATCTTTGCCGAGTGCTCTTCGGCTAGGCACTCGGCAAAGGTTTATTTTTTGGTTTTTAAAATTTCTTTTAAATAAATTTTTTTAGAAAAAATCTAGTTCACTCTTTGCCTAGTGCTCTTAGGCTAGGCACTCGGCAAAGGTTTATTTTTTTGGTTTTTAAAATTTCTTTTAAATAAATTTTTTTTAAAAAAAATCTGGTTCACTCTTTGCCGAGTGCTCTTAGGCTAGGCACTCGGCAAAGTTTTATTTTCTGTTTAAAAAAATTTAATAAAAATAATTTTTTCAAAAATTGTTCACTCTTTGCCGAGTGCTTGTTCGGTAGGCACTCGGCAAAGTTTTATTTTCTTTTTTTAATTTTTTAAAAAAGTATTTATTAAAAAAGTATTATTTTTTAGAATTTGCTTTGCCGAGTGTCAGATCGGCGGCACTTTTCGCAAAGCGCGCAAAAACACTGCCCGCACGCACGCACTCACTCGGCCACACACTCACACACACCACCCCACACCGTCGTCCGCCCGCCCCGCACACACCACCCCGGTCCGGCGCCGCCGCCGTCGCCAGCCCGCCCCCCGCGCGCCGGGCAGCGCCGGCAGCAGAGCAAGCGCAGCCATCCGGGCCGCCGTCGGGCCTGCTGCCGCCAGCGCGCCGTGCCGCCGCAGCGGCGTCCCAGCCCCGCCGCCGCCGGGCACCCCCGCCCCGCGCAGTATGAAAAGTCGACCACGCGCCGGCGACAAAGAAGCGCCTCCCGTCCGTCCGCCGCCCGGGCCTGCCCCGCCCCGCGCCCGGCCGTCCCGCCGCCGCCCGTCCACCCCCGTGCGCCGCCGCCCGGCTGAACAGGAGGAGAGGCTCTGGCCCGGCCCCCCGTCCCTCCACGCCCGGCACCTTCCCCGTCCACGCCCCGCCCCCCGGCCAGCAGCAGCCGCACCACCGGCTAGGAGCAGCAGCTCGGCCACCCCGTGGCCAGCCACGCCGGGCTAGCAGCAGCAGCAGCTCGGCAGCTCGGTGGAAGAAGGGTGGGCAGACAGCCGGTTGAGTAGGAGGGAGGAGGAAGGTAGGGGAAGGAAGGAGGAAGGGAGGGGAAGGAAGGAGGAAAGAAGAAGAAAGGAGGGAGGAGGAAGGAGAGAGGAGGGGAGAAAGGAGGAAGGAGGGAGACGGAGGGAGAGAGAAAGGAGGAAGGAGGGAGGGAGGAAGGAAGAAGAAGAGCTCCTCGTCCGCGCCGCTCTCCGTCCGTGTCCGCACCGGTCCTCGTCCGGGTCGTTGTTGTCACCGTCGTTCCTCGAAGGTAAAGAGCCGTGTCATGGGTTTATCGTATGTGGTTGTCGGCCACGGAGCTGTTGATGTGTTTGTCCGGCCATCGAGCCGTCGATGTGGTTGTCCGGCCATCGAGCCGTTATATATATGTGTCTTATTGCAGGTGTGGGCATTGTCACCGTGCAGGGGAGGTGCTGTCCAAATTTTGAACTAATGCTATGTGTGTTCCTTCTATTTTGCAGAGAAGACCCTGTTGGACCCGCGCTCGAGTTGACCCCGATCGTCTTCGTCGCCGTTGTAGTTCTGCCTGCACGGCGTCGTCTCGCCACTGCACCGACTCGCCACGGCTCCGCTAGCCTGACTGCACCGCCACCTAAGGTATAACCTCTGTTTCCGTATCAGGGTCATAGGTCACGTCACCAAGTTAGGCGTCTCCCGTTCGAAAGAGATACGGATGTCGGTATGCAGATCTTAGCATATCGAAAACCGTATCTGTTTCGAATTGTCCACGTTACTTGGACAGCCCGCGCATGCGTTGTTGGGGCTAGTTTCCGTTGTCTGCTCCGATCGGAGACTGAGTTTCGGCATCACCTGCCCGTTGTTCTCCGGAAACACGATCTCCCTGTCGGGGCGTGTACCTGGAGATGATGTGTATATTGTGGCCCAACAGGCGACACAAGTTTATTATCTCCCTTATGCGTGCCAAAGCAATGAGCACCTGAAGGGTTGGGGTATTGTGCACAAGGTACTGCCACACGGCAAATTACATCCCCAAATGATGACGACTATAACTTCAATCCAAACACATACGAGGGAGAGTTCTTTTCAGGCAGAAGGGCTAGATAGGAGGTTCGAGATAGACTTGACCGAAGCGATAGAAATGGAAATTGGCCCAGAAATTGTTGATGACGAGGACGATGGAGATGAGGTTGAAAATGTGAGAGACTTACAAATGCTTGAGCGACATCATTTAGGCAACGACGCCGAGGACGACAATCCTCCATTGGGCGGGGTCGAGTACTTTGACATGTTTGATACCGACGATGAGGCTTATGATCCTGATCATGAAGATTATACTTAATACATGTAATGCTATTTATTTATATGTTACCTTACGTTGTTGTTCTTACAAATGCCTGGGTTTTGTTTATTTAACCTAATTTTCTAATCATGTCTTATTGGTTCTTGTCAAATGCAGGTGCTTCGTTGAAGATGGTGGGCGGCCAGTCGGTGAACCTGTCCTCGTTGTACAACAAGACAAAAGCTGCAGTGGCGGCTGCAGCTCAGGAGACCTCCAGTAGGAGGCGTGGGCGGAGGAGCAGGCGCACGAGGGAGCCGTCACCTCCTCGGGACCGTGAGCGCGAGGACGAGCAGGAGTAGGACGAGGCTGAGGACGAGGTGATAGCTCCCCAGACGGACGAGGAGCAGGAGGAGCAGGAGGAGCAGGAGGAGGAGGACGCGGTGGGTGCTGGTTCTACTTCTTCCGGTACCTCGTCGAGTGTGTACTTACGCGGTCCCGCGAGTCTCCCCTCATATGCACCCGACGAGGCGGCCCGGTGATTCGCCCCGAGGGCCAAAAGTAAGTAACTTCCATGGTATTACTATTTCATATGACATTGGGAATTGAATTGTAAACTAATGCTATTGGTTAACCACTTTTCAGGAACTGGTTGGTTGTGGTGCCGGGTGAGCATTCGCGCCCACCAAATAACGTCCTGGGTCTTCTCTGTAAGACGCACTACCCTGGCCTGGTGACGTACGCCGGGAATGAGGAGCCTCCCTGGACGTTCGAGCACTTCGCCGTTGCCCCAGATCTGGAACATCAAAACAAGGCGGTGCGTGTCTTGTAGGAGTTTTGGGTAAGTCTTTCATCCAACCCTAGCAATCTTAATGCATCAAATTTATTGCACTTATCTTCAAATAAGAAATTGACCCTTTATTGCGTGTAGACTTTTTACAAATGCGAGGAGGGATACGAGGACAGGGCCCAGGCATGTGTCACTAGGGCCTGCAAGAAGCTCGTCACCGACATTCACTACGAGGCGCGTCTCCAGGCCATCGTCAATTACCATGGCATCATCCTTGGGGAGAAGGTCACCAAAACACAAGCGAGGACGATGACGCTGACTCGGGACCAGTACCTCGCGGTATATAAATGATATGATCTTTTCGGTTTATACATGTCTACTTTGATCTACTTATATGTGAAATTGTGACGTGCGGGCTTGCCCCCCCGGTGGTGCTCCGACCACCAAGGCTGGCTGGGAGCGGATCGTGGGCAATTGGTGCGGTCCGAAGTGGGAGGAGACCCACAACGCTAAACGGGAGTGCCGCTTGATGATGCCCGGCGTATCGCACCATCAAGGCGGCCGCAACCTCGCCGGATACGCAAGCGCCTGGGTAACCTAAGTCGATGATTCTTCCCTCACTAAGTCGTGATTCTAACTAGTGGTCGTTCCTTCACTAACTCCGTTTCTTGCAGTCTCAGGCCCATGGTGGCGCGCCTTGCCCCATCTTCAAGGCATTTGCTATGGCGCACAAGGGCAGGGCGTCGTCCGACGTCTCGTACAACCCGGAGGACCCGCCCGAGGCGTACACCAACGCCAGCGTGCACAGCCGCCTCAGCGAGTACACGTCCACGGCGAGGACGGTACACGGCGAGGACTACGATCCGAGCACCTAGGACCTTGACCCAGAGATCGTCATGAGGGTGGGCGGAGGAAAGAAGCATGGGCGGTACTGGATGGGCGACGGCGTCATCGACTCGGCCTCGACTCCCACTCTCTCCCAGCTGCGAGCACGGAGCACAGACGCAAGCGTGCCCATATGCCCACGGCCGCCGGCTTCACAGCTCGCTTACGCCACACTCGAGGTAATTACTGTGGTTGTAAGCTTCAGTCGATGATGTTTCAATTATTATAACTCCACCTTTGCATTACTGCAGGCCAGGATGGAAGCGAGAAAGGAGGGAGGCGTTGGAGCGGCACCGGGCGGTACAGGCCCAGCTCGAGGCCGAGAGGGCCGTGCGTGAGTAGACTAAGGCGAGGATGGCCCAGCTCATCGCCTTCGTCAGCCAGATGGGGGCACGTTTGGGGATGGAGCTCCCACAACAGTTACTGGCTCCAGTAGTAGTGCCGCCTCAGGCTCAGCCTCCTCTCTTTGGGACTCCTATAAGTATAAATGTGTATTGGTTTCGTTCTTTTTCTTGGTCATCACACGTACTAACCCGGTCTCTTTTGTGCAGCCTCGGTCGGGCGGGTTCGAACAACCCGGCTTGGCCTACGACGCGATCGCCCACAGCCTTTCACCGGGGGACGGGGTGGCCAGGTTGGCGGGGTGGACCAGTGAGTTGGCTCTCGTCGGATTTGTGAGTTGGCCCTTGACCATCTGCTTCTCTATTCAATAATGCACTTGGTCCTTATGAGGTTTCGAGACATTTGTGATCGGATTGTGATCGAATTTGTGATGTCTTGTCATGTGATGTGATCGGATTGCGATCGGTTTGATATATGTGATGTGGTTGTAATATATGTGTTGTGGATATCTTTGTGGATGTGATTTATGTGATGTTTATGTGATATGTGTCTTGTGTATGTGATATATATCTTGTGATGTCTTTGTGATTTAACGGAAAAACAAATTGAAAAAAAATTATGGTCACTTTGCCGAGTGCAATGACCAAGGCACTCGACAAAGTGGTCATATTTGCCGCCGAGTGCTATGGTCACTTGCACTCGGCAAAGAATTTTTAAAAAATCAGAATTACCTCTTTGCCGAGTGCCCACAGGGAGGCACTCGGCAAAAAGAATTTTCAAAAAAAAAAATTTATTTGTTGCCGAGTGCCGAGTGGGGGAGGCACTCGGCAAATATTTTTTTAAAAATCAGAATTACCTCTTTGCCGAGTGCCCACGGGGAGGCACTCGGCAAAGAATTTTCAAAAAAAATTATTCTTTGCCGAGTGCCACGTGTGGAGGCACTCGGCAAAACCGCCCCGTCCGTTTTACCCGCCGTCAAAGCAACTTTTCTTTGCCGAGAGCCTTTGGTGGCACTCGGGAAAGGCTTTGCCGAGTGCCGAAAAAAGCTCTCGGCAAAGAGCCCGTTGCCGACGGAGGCTTTGCCGAGCTACACTCGGCAAAGCCTTTGCCGAGTATTTTTGGGCCTTTGCCGAGTGCCTGGGGCACTCGGCAAAGAAGTGAATTCTGTAGGGGTTCGGGGACAATTGGAGCTATGGATTTTCACTCACTTCCGCTGATCCGAAATTGAAACGCCGGCCTGCTAAAAAAGAAACGAAGAACAGCAGTACCTTGCAATGGACTTTGACAAGAAGCAAAATTTGAACTACAGCTATATTAAATCATGAACCTTCTATTCCAATTAATTTGGATGGCATATGGGTGACATGGTCCACGAAACGCCCATGGCTTTCGTCCGTGGGTTCGTCGCCGCCGACGAAATGGCTGTCGACGAACTTGGCGCGGTCGCTTCAACGCCTGGGCTGCCGCTTCCATTTCGCAGCTCCTGAACGCGTGACTCCTTTCACGTGGATCTAAGCGGACGCAGGGCCTGGATGGCGGCAGCCTTCAGCCGGTGGCCGACGAACGCGAGGCATGCGGCTGCAGCGCGGGGAGGCCAGCCGCTGCTAAGCGCATGCAATCGTGGCCTTAAACTTCGAGTTCGTAGAGTAACCTGCCTTCGCTCGTGCTTGCAAAGTGGCTTGTGCTCATCTTGTCCCCTGAAAAGGTCTTTGTCCGTAGCACCAAAAAAAGGAGGACGTGAAGCTTTAGTATGTGATGTAAATACAAGCCGTAGATAAAGCTTATACGAACTTTATTTAACTATTTGCATATAGACATATGTACTTGCGAATATGAAAGTAGATACTGAGATGCTTATCCGTTGGCGATGCAGCGTGGTGTCTTTGTATACGTTTCACGGCAGCCTCATCCTTCTTGTCCTCTTGAAGGAAAATATATCTTCCGAGGCTTGGACACCTTGTTGTGGATGGTGAGAAAGTTGCCGTGGGCTGGCTTAAGTGTTCGCTAAGAATAGCTTTCGCCAGCCATTGTCGAGTCGAGAGTATGCTCGCGAGTCACGGCTTTGCTCTTGAACCTGCGAACACAAGGTTTATACTTGTGGTTTAGTTGTGATGATGAGTGATTTATTCAACTACTAGCATCTCGGACGGGGGGTGCTACGGACGGTGGTGAAAGCCACGAGTTCCACATGTGCCTTGGCTTGTGTTGTGCGGTGTCGAGCATGGAGGCGGTGGCCGACGGCGAGGTGAAGGTCAAGTGATGGCGGGCCGCGCCGAATGGACCGGGGAGTGGTGAAAGGGTGGACGCATCGAGACTTGGGCTGAGGGACCCGGAATCGCCGGGGCGGGATCGCGTTCTTGGCGCTTGGCTTCGACAAGTGCAAGGACATGGGCCGGTTTGTTGGTTTGGGCCTCAAAACTAACGGTGGAGGGTTTTCGGTGGTTTGGGCCTCATAACCACCCGGCGGGTTTCAGGGTTGAGCCACAAAACCCTGGCGGAGGTCCCGAGGCGGACGGACGGCACGTGGCGGCATCGGGGAGTTCGCGTCGGGCGAAGCTACCGGTGAGAAGGCGCGGTGGCCGTCGGATCAAAGATTGCATCAAGTCGGTTCGAGTTGGACCACAATGTCCCTAGGGCTAGGCGGTTTGCTCGAGTTGTATCGGGGGGGCAAAACGGAAAATGAAATAAGCCCGGTCGATAAGTAAGGTGGAGGGAGCTCCTTCTCCCTCACCTCTCCCATTTGCATTTTTCTTCATCCTTTCTAGGGTTTCCCTCTTCTAGGTGCTAAGTGAGAGAGAGGTCCACTGATCTTTGTAATTAGTGTAAGAACCAAGTTTACTCATGGGAAAGGAGGTCCCGAATCCTCCTTGTTTCCTCGTTGGGTCAGATTCATGTGTTGATTTGCGTTTTGATTGGTGTTCTTCGCGTTCTTCGTTTTCCCTCTTCTCCCCCATTTGTTCCCGAGTTGATTTCTCGAGCTATGGTTGATCATTTTGCGCACCGTTTGTTGCTGCTCGATCCTTGCTTGTAGGAGAACACTTCCACCGAAGGGTTTCCTCCAATTTGTCCCGTGCAAGGAGATCGAGCGATTCTTGGTGACGCCCTGTTTTTGCTCGTTTTCTTCGTCCCCTTTGTAATTCCGTTGATTCGTCCAATCTCAAGCTATGATCTCTTAGAGGGGCTTCTCCACTGCCTTGGGAACACACGGTTCAAATTTGGGTGCGTTGGTTGAGATTTGGAGGAGATTGGGCGGATTGAAGATCATGGCGATTTTCGTTCTTGGTGTTCTTGTCTTTGGAGCCCATCTTGAACCTCGGCACTTGAGGCGCCGAGCCTCGGCCCAGTGCAGTAGCGTTTTTACGTCGAAGTCGAGAAGTGCTGAACCTCGGCACTAGAGGTCTTGAGCCTCGGCCCGATGCAATAGCATTTTCTTTGTCGAGTGCATTTTACTGGCTGAACCTCGGCGAACCGCCGAACCTCGAGGGTGCATTGCGGTTTTCGGTCTTGAGGAGTTCTTTGTTTTAAACTTGGCTTTTCGTTGCCTTGAGTGTTTATTTGTGTTCAGGGGACTACCGGAGAACATCCGATCACTTGTTGACTCGAGAACTACTCACGTGTGAGTTTTGGGTTTTTGGAGGGTCGATTGGGGACGGCCATTCGAAAAAAAATTTTGATCGGCTCCCATTCACCCCCCCCTCCGGTCGCCGTATTCGGTCCTTCAATTGGTATCGAGTAGGTTAAGGATCATTCCACCTTAACCGGTTCTTGATCCACGAAGGCGACATGGCTCGTGGTTCGGGGAAGCCACCGTTTTTCGATGGAACCAATTACCCATCTTTGGAAGATTCGGATGTCCGCATATCTCCGAGTCTCGGTGCGGTATATGGGAAATTTGTGAGAATGAGGCTTACGTTGTTCTCCCCGCTCGTGTTGGTCGGGGAGCAAATGGAACAACACGATGCCAATAGCGAGGCACGTAATGCTCTCTTCTCGAGTCTTTACGAGTCGAGTTTGAGCGTGTCGGACACTTGACTACTGCTAGAGAGATGCAGGTGAAGCTTCTGAGCTATCACGAGGGGACTCCCAAATTAAGACCAGACTCTTTGACACATACAAGCGGGGAGTATGAGAGTTTCCGGCAGCTTGATGGCGAGACCATCGATTCTATATTCTCACGCTTTCAGACCATTGTCAACAAGATGCGTGCGAACAAGCCAAACTTGCCCTATAACGATCATGAGAGAGCTTTGAAGTTGTTACATGCTCTTGATCGGAGGGTTTGGGATGCGAAGGTGCAAGCTCTTCTCGAGTCGCAGAACTTCACGAGACCCTCACTTGTGGACGAGCTCTTCACAAAGGCTGAAGTCCGGTGAGATCGACCACCGAGATCCAGGCCAAACTTCACAACCCCTCTGCTCCGACTATGGCGGTGTCGTCGTCGCAACGGTGTCACTAGTTCTTCAGACTAACCCCTCCTCTGCGATGTTTGCCTTGTCTTCGTTGATCACGGTGGCGGAGGAGCGATTGGGCGTGCTCGGAGGCGATGAGTGGCCCTCGTCATCGGCCGGTTCTCGCGGTTCCATAACAACCGCTTGAATCGTCGGCGAGGTGGACCGAAGGATGGATGCTATGGATGCGGCGACCCGACCACTTCGTCACCAAGCTGTCCCAAAAGCGAAACAAGCACTCCTTCGGCAAGTCCACCTCCGACAAGCACAAGGAGAAGCGCGAGTACACCTCCGGCAAGTACAAGTCCATGGGAGGCTTTGACAAGGAAGCGATGAAGCGCAAGTTCGTGAAGAAGTTCAAGGCAAGAGGCGCGCCTTCCTCGCCTCCCTCGGCGACCTCGACTCGGACAACGAGCATGCTTCCTCCTCTTGACGACGACGAGTCCGAGGAGGAAGGTCGAGGACAAGGCTGAGCGGACTCGCTTCCTCGCCCGACTCCACCCACGGAGGCTTCGCACCATGGCACTTGGTGACGAGGTGGAGAGCGGCAACGACGATGCTCCCGACGGCGGCGGCGACCCATCTAAGGTATCACCTTCCGTCGATGCTCTTGTCGGCGAGGTTGATGACTTGACTGCCACTTTGCTTCGTCAAGATAAGTTGCTTAAGCTTGCTGCTAGGGATAGAAAAGAGTACAAGGCTAAGCTAGAAGATGCGCTTAAGGAGCTTGAGCTAGTTAAGAACACTCCCATAGTGTCGACGAGCGAGCGAGTGTGAGTTTTTAAGCGTTTACATGGCTGATCTTGCTAGTCTGCGGGTCCAAATGCGCTAAGTTGGTTGATGATTTTGATAGTGTGCGTGCTTCACCTGTTCATTGAGTGCGTGCAAGTCTTGCTCGGACTTGCAATCTGAGTTGGCGAGAAAGAATGCCAAACTTGCTTTGTTTGAAAAGGCCAACTCGGATAGCACTAGTGTGGCTAAGTGTGCTCTTTGTGAGGGTTTAGAGCTTGAACTTGCAAATTGTCGGCATGACAAGGTGCGTCTGGAGGAGGAAAACACATACCTTCGGACCATCTTGAGTTGGGTGTCTTGCGGTGAGCCGCAACTTGCATGATGGTCAACCAATTCGGGAGGGGAATTGGTGGACCGGGATTAGGCTTTGCTTTAGGTGGGAAGGGTGATGATCTGTATGGCAAAGTTGGTGAGTATAGTGGTGTGCCCCGAGTGAAAAACCTACCACTACTCATAAGCTTATCAAAATCACTCCACCTAAGCCACTTGCCTCCCACCAAAGATGGAGTGTTTGAAGAACCTCCAAGAGCTCCACCCCGAAAACAAGTGTGGATTCCAAAACCGAACCATCTAAGGAACCCACTTGACACACTCCCTTCCATCTCTGAGGAACCCCTTCCTAAAGCCAAGCCACCCCCAAGAGTGAACCATACCCACAAGAAAGTGAGCCAAACACCTAAGAGAGAAGTGTACCACTGTGAGTATTGCCATAGGGATGGTCACTTGGTTGAGTTTTGCTTTAGGAGGAAGAGAGATGAGAAGTGTGAGTTTGAGTTGAACAACCGGGAACATGTACCGTCCTCCCTATGGTGTACATGTACCGCTTTGTTCGAAGGCGTCTTTGCTAGGCCTCGAGGTGCAATGCCTCAAGGTGCTAGGCCTCGGGTTGCGAGACCATGTGGTGGTGGTGCACGGCGGGGGTTCGGGTCGTGGTCAATATGACTATGAACCTCGCGGCGGTGCTTTTGAGTCCCACGGCTCTAGCGGACCACGTTTTCCCTCTCGTGGTGATCGCTTTCCTCAAATGGGACATGGCATGTTTGGTGTTTTTCCTAACACTTTTTCGGGGCAAATGATGCATCACTGGTATCCTTCTCGGTTTACTAACCCCGGTGGTGTGCCATTTGCTCATCCTATGTCTTTCTATTGATGTAGGATGGAGGCTTGGAGAACACATGGCTCATTGATTCCGGATGTTCGCGCCACATGACCGGGAAGTTCTAAATGGTTCTCCGGCCTCGACCCGTGCAACACAAAGAGTACATCACATTCGGGGATAATAGTAGAGGTAAAGTGGTCTCTCGTGGAACCATTCGGGTTAACGAGCTTTGTTCTCAAGGATGTTGCTTTGGTCTCGAACTTGCATTTTAATTTGCTCTACGTTTCGCAACTCCTTGAGGATGGCTTTGAAGTGCGCTTTAAACATGGTTTTTCTCGTGTTCTCGACTCTCGGGGAGATCTTGTTTGTCGGATCGTCCCATTTGGCCGTGTCTTTCGAATTGATTTTTCTCACTCTTTTGGCTCTTCCCGCTTGTTTGGTGGCGGATCCTCTTCGAGCTTTGGAAGTGGCATAGGAGACTTGGTCATTTGAGCTTTGACCTTCTTTCTAGGTTGAGCTCACTTGGCTTAATCAAGGATTGCCCAAGTTGAAATTTGAGAAGGATCTTGTTTGCCACCCTTGTCATCATGGAAAGATGGTAGCCGCTTCTCACTCACACTGTGAATCAAATCATGACCAAGGAACCCGGCGAGCTACTTCACATGGACACAGTTGGTCCAGCTCGGGTTCGGTCGAGAAGGTGGGAAGTGGTATGTGCTAGTGATTGTGGATGACTTTTTCGAGATACTCTTGGGTGTTTTTCATGGAGAGTAAGGATGAGGCTTTTTCACATGCTCGAGATTTGATTCTTCGGTTGAGAAATGAGTTCCCTAAGAATGCCATGAGAGCTATTCGTAGTGACAATGGCACGAGTTCAAGAATACTCATTTTGAAACCTTTTGCAAGTCTTTGGGTCTTGAGCACCGGTTTTCCTTACCTTATGTTCCGCAACAGAATGGCATTGTTGAGCGCAAAAAATCGGACCCTTGTTGAAATGGCCGGGACGATGCTCGATGAGCATAGGACTCCTAGGAGGTTTTGGGCCGAAGCAATCAACACTTGCTTGTCATGTTTCCAATCGCATCTTTCCCCGTGCTTTTCTGAAGAAAACTTCTTATGAGTTGCGATTTGGGAGGTTACCCAAGGTGAGTCATTTCGGGGTGTTTGGGTGTAAGTGTTTCATCTTGAAACAAGGTAATTTAGACAAGTTTGAGTCCAGGTCTTCCGACGGTATCTTTCTTGGTTATGCTTTGCATTCTAGAGCTTATCGAGTACTTAACCTTGAAACTAACCGTGTTGTGGAGACTGTGAGGTCACATTCGATGAAACTATGCCTTGTACAACCCCCCTGTCTTTGAACGTGCGGGTGATGAAGAGCTTGGAGAAAGCATTTTTGTGGAGGAGGAGCAGGGGCGATGCCGATTGGGGTGATCCCGAGCCGACTCCACCGGCTGCCCCTATCGAGCTGCGGCGACTACTTCAGCTCACGGTCCGGACCCATCTACTTCCACTTCTTGGGCACCGTTCGAGCGGCTTCCTCGGCCAGCGCCCGGCTGCACCGAGGAGGCACCAGCTGCTTTGAGGGGGGACGCGACTTCTTCCGGAGAGGCTCCACGACACATTCAACGTCGTCACCCCGCTCGAGGCGATGATCGGTGACATTGACCAAATGAGTCACACGCGGTCGAGTCGTATCACATCTCTCACTTTGCTCATTCTGCATTTGTAGCTTCTTTTGAGCCCCGAGATGTTGGACATGCTTTATCGATCCTGATTGGGTTAATGCCATGCATGAGGAGTTAGAAAACTTTGAGAGAAACCAAGTGCAGGTCTTAGTTCCTCCACCTCCGAGTGTCATCCTATAGGTACAAAGTGGGTGTTTAAGAACAAACAGTGAAGATGGGGTGGTTGTTAGGAATAAGGCTAGGCTTGTTGCTCGGGGGGTATTGCCGAAAAAAGGGGATAGACTTTGAGGAAACCTTTGCTCCCATGGCTCGCTTAGAGGCTATCCGCATTACATTAGCATTCGCTACTTTGCTAAGGGCTTTAAGTTGTTTCGGATGGATGTCAAGAGCGCTTTTTGAATGGGTACATAGAGGAGGAAGTGTATGTTAGGCGGTCCCAGGCTTTGAAAATCCCAAGTATCCTAACCATGTCTTCAAGTTACATAAAGCTTTGTATGGTCTTAAGCAAGCCCCTAGGCGTGGTATGAGAGGCTGAAAACCTTTTTGCTTAAGAAGGGGTTTAGGATGGGATCGGTAGATAAGACTTTGTTTCTCCTCAAGCAAGGCAATGACATCCTTTTGGTTCAGATTTACGTGGATGATATCATCTTCGGTGGTTCTTCTCACGCTTTGAATGCCAAGTTTGCAGAGTTTATGAGCAGGGAGTTTGAGATGAGCTTGATGGGCGAGTTGACTTTCTTCCTCGGCCTACAAATCAAGCAAACACGGGATGGGACGTTCGTGCATCAAGGCAAGTACACAAAGGACGTCCCCGAAGAAGTTTGACATGGGCGAGGCCAAGCCTCTTTCGACGCCCATGTCGACTACGACGGCCCTCGACGCCGACGAGGATGGAGAAGCAGTCGATCAGAAGGAGTTCCGAAGTATGATCGGGTCGTTGCTGTACCTGACGGCGACAAGACCCGACATCCAGTTTGTTGTGTGCCTCTATTGCACGCTTTTTCGAGCGTCGCCGCGCACCTCTCACCGTCGGGCGGTGAAACGCATCATGAGGTACCTCCGCTTCACTCCCCTGAGTTTGGACTTTGGTACTCTGCTTCTTCCTCGCTCTCTCTTTGCGGTTATTCGGATGCTGATTTTGTTTGGCGCCGCTTAGATAGGAAGTCCACGTCGGGGACTTGTCGGTTTTTGGGTTCGTCCCTTGTGTCTTGGTCATCCCGTAAGCGCCTAGCGTTGCACAATCCACTACGTAAGGCGAGTATGTCGTTGCTTTGCCGCTTGTTGTTCCCAAATTGCTTTGGATGATAGCCACCCTACGTGATTTTGGTCTTGAGTTCTCTAGAGTGCCCTTCTTGTGTGATAGTACTAGTGCCATCGGTGTTGCTAAGAACCCAAGTACTTCACTCTAAGACCAAGCACATAGATGTTCGCTTTCACTTTCTCCGTGATCATCAAGAGAAAGGCGACATTGAGTTGCATCACGTAGCCACCCGGGATCGACTTGCGGATCTTCTCACTAAGCCCCTCGATCAAGCGACTTTTGCTCGCTTGCGAGGAGAACTGGGTGTGTGTTTCCCTTTTTAGAGGAGGGAAGCACTTTGTTTGTTGTACACTAGTTTTAGTTTCTTTTGTAGTCTAGGTTTTGATTTGTCTTTGTATGATAGTGCATTTGCATTGCATTTTGTGATATACTTGCATTTTGAGCTTCATGTATATAACATTTGGAATGAAACTATGCTCTTGTTAGTATGCCTTGTGAGTACTTTATGGTGCTTGTCAGCTTAGGCTCTTATTGATCATCTGGTATATGTTATGAGTTGAGCATGATTTTCTAATGTGAACTTGATTAAGCTTACTGAAATCTGAAAATGTTCACCGCTTGAGATGGTACCTAGCATGTGTAGGATGTTGAGATCCCTTTATGCTGTCTTGTATATGCTAGGTTGCTATGTCTCATGCTTTGAGTCATTCACTTGCTTAGACACTTTACTTGTGCTAAAATTTGATAACTAAGCTAAGTGAGATGAAAAGATCGAGATGGGTCTGTATTGTCCCACATCAAGGTATCGAGACTGCTTCCAATTGCACATTTGGATGAACTTGAGCCTTGTAGTGGATGACCGAAGCCATTGCTTTGAGCTCCTGATTGTCTTTTGACATAGGCTCCGCTTGGTTGAAAAGTTAGGCTTGACAATACAGATAACCTCTCGCACACACATGTTTTGACTAATTCTTGTGCTAAGCTGCAAACTCTGATAAAATTTAATGAAAAACACAAGTCTTAGGTTCGTCTTTGACATGATGTGTGACCACTGTTTGGGGTAGTTCACCTTGTATATCCTTGTTAGCACTAGGTTGATTTCTAGCTTATGCTTGCCATGTGCTATCTTTGGTGGTGAACCCCTCTTTGACATGCTTGAAAACTGCTCAAAACTGCTTACACTTTATATTTCATATTAGTTGATCAGTTTGAGCATTTGCTAGCACTTGTATATTGTTGCTATACTCATTTGTCTTACCGGCTAGAGCATCTTTTCACTCTGATTGCTATATACCTGAAGCTTCTGCATTTGTGCATGTCATTGCATTTTAGGCTTGCTGTGTGCATTATTCAACAAGGGGGAGAAATTTGACACACACACACATATGCCTGACACATCACATGCTTATGTCAAGGGGGAGTCACTTGACATGTCTTGATTGGTTGTCTTCTCAGAGGGTGAGACTAGTTCTCGAGAAGATTGTGTGCACTCATATATGCATTTGCTCAGGGGGAGTTGTTTTACATTGCTTCTTGCTAGATGTGTTGAGCCCTTGCCTCTTTCTGGAGGATCTAGCGTTTTGAGTGCTTCTTGCTTGGCTAGTGGTGCTGAGCCCGCTTTCTGCCTCTTCTTGAGGGCTAGCCATGTTTTGCTTGGTTGCGTCGAGCCGTTGCCCATGTCTTTGGGGACCAAGTCTTGCTTGTTTCAAATGACCACATTTGGCTTCTCTTTGGCTTTTGGTCATTTGGCGAGTTTTCTTCTTTTCTTCTTCTTCTTCTATTTTTTTTTTTTTTTCTCAGCCGCGGTGTGTTGGTGTTGAACAATGCACTCATCAAGGGGGAGATTGCGAATACAAGGTTTATACTTGTGGTTCAGTTGTGATGATGAGTGATTGATTCAACTACTAGCATCTCGGATGGGGTGCTACTGACGGTGGTGAAAGCCACGAGTTCCACATGTGCCTTGGCTTGTGTTGTGCAGGTGTCGAGCATGGAGGCGGTGGCCGACGGCGAGGTGAAGGTCAAGTGATGGCGGGCCGCGCCGAATGGACCGGGAGTGGTGAAAGGGCGGACGCATCGAGACTTGGACTGAGGGACCCGGAATTGCCGGGCGGGATCGCGTTGCTGGCGCTTGGCTTCGACAAATGCAAGGACATGGGCGGTTTGTTGGTTTGGGCATCAAAACCAACGGTGGAGGGTTTCGGTGGTTTGGGCCTCAAAACCACCGGCGGATTTCTGGGTTGAGCCACAAAACCCCGGCGGAGGTCCCGAGGCGGACGGGACGGCACGTGGCGGCATCGGGGAGTTCGCGTCGGCGGCTACCGGTGAGAAGGCGCGGTGGCCGTCGGATCAAAGATTGCATCAAGTCGGTTCGAGTTGGACCGCAATGTCCCTAGGGCTAGGCGGTTTGCTCGAGTTGTATCGAGGGGCAAAAACGGAAAATGAAATAAGCCCGGTCGATAAGTAAGGTGGAGGGAGCTCCATCTCCCTCACCTCTCCCATTTGCATTTTTCTTCATCCTTTCTAGGGTTTCCCTCTTCTAGGTGCTAAGTGAGAGAGAGGTCCACCGATCTTTGCAATTAGTGTAAGAACCAAGTTTACTTATGGGAAAGGAGGTCCCGAATCCTCCTTGTTTCCTCGTTGGGTCGATTGATGTGTTGATTCGCGTTTTGATTGGTGTTCTTCGCGTTCTTCGTTTTCCCTCTTCTCCCCCGTTTGTTCCCGAGTTG
Organism: Chrysopogon serrulatus; assembly: GCA_015844335.1. NCBI lineage: Eukaryota > Viridiplantae > Streptophyta > Magnoliopsida > Poales > Poaceae > Chrysopogon > Chrysopogon serrulatus. The sequence continues at coordinate 91,517 of JADLZL010002321.1, read as the reverse complement.
ATTTCTCGAGCTATGGTTGATCATTTTGCGCACCGTTTGTTGCTGCTCGATCCTTGCTTGTAGGAGAACACTTCCACCGAAGGGTTTCCTCCAATTTGTCCCGTGCAAGGAGATCGGCGATTCTTGGTGACGCCTGTTTTTTGCTCGTTTTCTTCGTCCCCTTTGTGATTCCCATTGATTCGTCCAATCTCAAGCTATGATCTCTTAGAGGGAGCTTCTCCACTGCCTTGGGAACACACGGTTCAAATTTGGGTGCAGTTGGTTGAGATTTGGAGGAGATCGGGCGGATTGAAGATCATGGCGATTTTCGTTCTTGGTGTTCTTGTCTTTGGAGCCCGTCTTTGAACCTCGGCACTTGAGGCGCCGAGCCTCGGCCGGTGCAGAGCGTTTTTACGTCGAAGTCGAGAAGTGCTGAACCTCGGCACTAGAGGTCTTGAGCCTCGGCGGCTGCAGCAGCGTTTTCTTTGTCTGAAGTGCATTTTTTTGAACCTCGGCCGAACCGCTGAACCTCGGGGGTCATTGCGGTTTCCGGTCTTGAGGAGTTCTTTGTTTTCGCTTGGCTTTTCGTTGCCTTGAGTGTTTCGCTTGTGTTCCCTGGACTACCGGAGAACATCCAAATCACTTGTTGACTCGAGAACTACTCACGTGTGAGTTTTGGGTTTTTGGAGGGTCGATTGGGACGGTGGCCATTCGAAAAGAAATTTTGATCGGCTCCCATTCACCCCCCCTCTGGTCGCCGTATTCGGTCCTTGAGAACCTCTAAAGGTGCGGTGTGGAGCGAAGTAGTAGTGCGCCGCATTTTTCGCTAAAATAGCAGCTCGCTCGCTTTTCGCTGACCAGGGTGTGTTTTGCATGCGCGAAGTTGTGGAGCGTCGCCCTTTCAAGCATCGTGAAATCTGAAATATGTCGGCGAATCTCCAAATGAAAGAGACTTGATCGGAAAGCTTGATGCCTGGGTAACCCTTTTTGAGTGAAAGGAACTTTCTGAATGCATGAACATTTGATGGGTTGAAACTTCAATGCTAGTAGCAAATGCATGTCTAGAAAAAGAAAAGAGAAAAAGAAAAAAAAGAAAAAAAATTTGACTTTCTGTTTTTTGTGAAATAAGGAACGCCATTTTAACTGGGCCCCTTTTTGCGAAAGGAGGAAAATGCACGGTTTAGTTGGAGATCATCCTAAACTGGCAAATTTCGCCGCCTCTGAAAGGAAACCAGAGTTTGTCCGAAGTGGTTGTTTTTTCGCTGACAGTGCTTGCATCATTTCGCTACCTCATTCGCCAATAATTTCGCCCTTTTTTCTGGACTTTGAGTGATTTAGACCAGGCGAATACAACATCATCTCTGTTTGAGAGATCTTGTAAAATAAAGGGGTTAAATAAAAACTGATTGAGGGAAATCAATATGGTACACGGGAGAGCATCACTTCACAAATGGTAAGTTGAGAGACTTATCTTTCTGAACAGGCAGCTCTGGTTTGTGGGCCGAAGTGACCTGGAAAGAGCAGGTGACTGTAGTCCAGAGGTGTGACTTCACGACTTCGTTAGGGAGGATGCGTATCAGCGTATGCATGGCAGCATCTCACCAAAGGCAAATTAGTTTGAAGGCAAACTGAAAATGATACTTATCTGCTCACTGGTGTTTCGGATGGCTGAGCCTCCGCCTTCTGTATATATAGTGGCGGACTGGTATGCTGAACCAAATCAAAATTAAGACTGAAGCGGGACAGAACTTGCGGCCACAGATTCATGCTGGTAGCTTTCGCCAATCGTGCTGCGAAAAGTGGACTTATGCCTGCTTGGATGCAACAGCTGGTTGATGACTGATGAGTGCCGACATAGCTTCTTTTATGGAAAGAAAGCTGGTATAGGTAGCGATTCGTTTCAGGAATGATTTGTGGGCGATTTCTTCACCATTGCGGAATGCTAGATACACGAGCCAGAGGTTGCACTAACTGCTAACTTGCTAAATGCAAGGCCAAGCACCAACATCGTTTTCGCTCAATTTAAAAAAGGGCTTGCATGCGGTTACTGATGATTGTTTTTGTATTGGCCAATCGAAGCTACTTTCGCTTCTCAGCTATCCGCCGATCATCTTGTTCCTAGGCTGAGCATTTTTCTTCCCTATTGGTTCTCGAACGTTTGCGAGTCACGCGAAGAGTCATTCATTTTTTAATCATTATTGTTGTTATTGTGGCCTGTGCACTTTTCTAGAGCTGCAAGAATTCGCATGGTAGATGGACGTGCTGTTAGCGAAACTACGGTAGGCGACTTATCTACTTTGAGGAGAAACACAGAATTGGTACTGCTAGGCTGAGTCATGCTGTGACGACTTCGGAACAATCTTCGGAGGGAGAGCAAGTATTCTAATGTTTTAGCTTCCTTTCTTTTTTCTTTTCTTCTTTTTTTTTTCTAAAGTGAAAACACTACCGTGCAAATGGGAATGCAAAGATATGACGTGAACTGATGCTTGTACGAACAAGCATAGTCTACTTATTAATGCATGCAGGTAGAAAAAGAACGAGTATGATAAATTCGTGTGCCTGTGGTGAAATTATGAAATATGTAAGTTTAATTTGCAGGGAAGGGGGCTTAGCCGAAAGTTAGCTGGTTTGGCAAGCGTCGAATGCTTAAGAGTCGAAAGCCAATGAATACTCTTGCAGTCCGGTTCGCTTAATTATGAGAGGGGGGCTGTCATCGGAGTCATGGTTTCGCCTGGGCGAGAGGTAAAGGTTAGCTCCGATAAATTAACAGCTTGAAACCCTGGCGAAACACCTTGTTTACTCTGCTGTTCTGATATGGTCATTGGAAACATTTGAGAAAGATGAAGCTAAAACACACTGAGAGTTCGACACTTTAACCGATCAGGCGAACACCCGAAGAGATCCATACTACAGAGATTAAACTCGAAAGAGACAAGGATGTGCTTTCGGCAAAACGTGTTAAGACGTACTTAATTTACGAAAGAAAGAGCTTGCTCTGTTTAACGTAGAAACGTAAGTGGCGAAAAGGTTGCTAGGACTGGGAGCAGTGATAAGACCTTTGAAGAGAGGTCGGAGCTGAACTGGTGTCTGGTGGCCCTCTTTTTTTTTGAGAATTAAAAGGAAATTACAGTAATAAACTGTTGAAAAATTGCTTTCGAGGTAGCACCGGAGATAGGCATTCAAGCTAGTTTTCTGAAAAGGTTGGTCTTAGGTGGGACGAATGTGAATCTCAAAATTACACGAAAGCTAAGCTTGCCTCTGTGAAAAATGCTGCGAGAACAGCCGCTTACGAAACAAAAAGCCAATAAAAGCTAATAATAATTGTGCTTGCCGGCCGAAAAGCTTTTTGACTTTTCACGGAAAAAGATGCGAGTTACTTATCTGGCTTTCAGGTGAAGAGCCTCGCTGCTTCTGAATAATTTGCTCGGACGAATGCTTGGTGGTGCTTGTTCACTCGACTTGCGAATATGTAGCAGTCGAGTACTAGTGATTTCGTTTGCCGACCATCGTCGAAATCAGCGTAGCAGCTTCGTTTGCGGACCACCTTGGATGCGTGCCTAGGCTTTCCTTGGACCGAACTCACGCCTACGTACCCGCCAGGACCTGTCTCGAAATCAAGAAACTAGAAGAACGTGCATGGGTCTAGTAATTTTGAATTGATAGGTGCAAAAGCTGAGCGCGAATATATATGAGCAGTCTTAGCCGAGGCTAATGCCGAAATGTGTTTGTGCTTGGTCATGAGAAAATTCGAGCCGAAACGGTGGGCGCCAATGTTGGTTTAAGCCAACAGATTCACTCGATGTATTATAAGGTATGGAGAATGCTACAATTGAATGTCGGTTTTTCACCAGCGTATTCGCTCGAGACACGGCTCGGCGACAAATGTTACAAGAAAGTTTGGATCCTGGGCGGCAGGCCAAAGCGCACTGGACCAACCCAGAATCTTTTCCCCTTCACATGGGGTGCTTCCCCCTCCTTTTATAGCCCTTGGGCTGTTAGATACAAAGACCATTTTGCCCTGGACTTGGAGCCAATCTTGACTCCACCGGAAAAACCCTAGGGGCTTTTCCGTATTTTTGCCATGCTACCTTCCTCAGAAGACGCCTCCCTGGGATGTCGCCCGCCAGGTTGAACCCGAGGAGAACCGTTGGATGGGGGCCCACCTCGTGGCCCGCCGACGCATTCGCCTCCACACTTCTCCTCCCGGTGAAGTGACAACTGCACCAAGACGAATGACCAAGATGAGTCGGCTCGTCCGATGCCGAGGCTGAAAGTCTTCGCAGCGGTGTCCTTAGAGATGAGGCGCGCGTGCACATTCGTCGGCACTTTCATCACGCGCTTCACCACTTTCGGCTGTTGCGCCGTGCGCTTTATGCCGCATTCGTCGGCACTTTCGTCACCCGCATTAAATCGGCACTTTCATCAGCCATATTAAATTGGCACTTTCGTCATCCGCATTCGTCGGTACTTTTCGTCACCCGCATTAAATCGGCACTTTTTGTCAGCCACATTCGTCGGCACTTTCGTCACCCGCATTCGTCAGCACTTTCGTCAGCCATATTCGTCGGCACTTTCGCCAATCACGGGGTTCGAATGATACGGCGCCGGGGCAGGGGTGCTAGAGACAAGCCTTCCCCCCAACACAAATCAAGTGCAGCGATCGTATATATTGCATGCAGGCGACCAAGGTGGCGACGATGTGGTGATATCAGCAGGCGGTGGTCTCCGGCGGCCACCGGATGGAGAGAGATGGTCAGGAGCAGCAAGATCAACATCATATTGTGTGTGAAGGAAGAGTGCTACGGTTCTGGCACTTGTTTCTGCTGCCAGACTTTAACAAATAGGCCGTGTTACAAAAATCAGAGTGACTGCTTGCGCGTGTGTCCCAAACAGCTCCACAGGATACCTGCACACGGTGCCACCGCCGACGTCATAATCAATGTCTCTTGAGAAAGGTTCTGACCTTGGTTTCTCGAAGTGGCAATTTGTGATACTGTGTCATGCCTGACAGCCGGTGTAGGATAACAAGAAGCAACTTTACCATACAACAATAATATGGATGAGAACATCAGCTTGTTTTAGTAAAGGATCTATTAGAATCTTAGTGTCTTTTTGAATCACTATAACTAATAGTTACCAACTTAAGAATGAACTGACCTATTATTTGATTTCTCTTCTAATAAATCCAGCTAATGTCCTTCCACCACCCAGCTAACAATTAGCCATTAGTTGGGTTCTCTTAGATAGCTAAGACAAGTAATAATTAGCTGGGTGGATCCAAGCAAGGCCTGACTTGTTTTGTAGGATGTAGAATAGTCCCGATGGTTCTCTTTAGAAAAATAAATCCTAATAGTATTATTTTTCAAAAAATAAAATATAGTGCCATCCTAATAGTATTTGTTATATGCTAATCATAATAGATAAGAATAATTATTATATTTAATCTGGTGTCCTATAAATTAGCTACGTCTATCCAAGAGTTTCTGCCCCTAATGATGAGAGATACCAGAGTTGCTGCTTGTGATGACAGGAGTTTCTTCCGTGGCCGTCTCTTCTAACTCCTGATCTCCTACGGCTGGCTCATGCACCCGTTCTTCTTTCTGGCTGAGAGATAAAAGCAAAATCCTCTTAAACATTCAATTCGCTTAGTCTCTCACACAAACACATCCACTATATCCTCTACGATCCATGGCTTCACCATCCCAGTTCCTTCGAGCAAGGGAATAGGGAGAGTAGGCCTCCAGAACCAATCCGCCACTGCGTTCATGTACTCTGGTGAAGGGTAACCATTAGGTTTTTAGGGACCGATGATGCGACTGCTCGATTGATCCACCACTTCTAGATGTTTTTGGTGACGGGAGATCGGCACTCAACATATCACTGATCGAGTAGGAGGACTACAACAATAGACACTATATATATTGACTAGCATAACTAGGTCTAGTGGCGCTGGGTATGTTGCAATCTATCCTCTTTATTCAACGATTAAGATCATGATGACGTAAAAGTTCATAATGGTTTAGATCACACATACACGTGTATGATGTCACATATTTGTTTTTAGTATTTTTCTGGATTAAAATGATACTGAAATTGCCTATATTTCTAAAAGCAGCTAGTCTACTGCCCAGCGATGATGGCCAACTAGGGCTAAACAGACATGGGTGAAAGCCAACAAGGATTGGCCAACCAAGGACAAGGAGGAGAGATGTGTAGATGGGGCACCTCTACGGCTGATTCAACAAAAGAATAACAGAGAGAGAGACGAGATCGAGAGGCTGGGCAGGGCTATGCACACCTGTGCTTTAAATGGACTCGGGGGCCTTCACGGCCAGATTTTTTATGGCTTGCTGACGGTGGCAAACTTTCTAGATTGCTTCTAGCCTCAATTTCCTGAAAATGACAACAGATTTCGTTGACTTCGTTTCAAAAATCCACAATGCCTAATCCTAATTTACATTCCAATCTCCATTCTGCATCCAATGTCCAAATCCTAAAGCTCACATGAGCACTCATCAACGTTGGCGGGTGGGGGCGGTAGCTGACAAGTGTGGGGCAGGCCGGCGGCTACTGGCGGGGGTGAGGTCGTTCCACCATGAGGAATCAGTCGAGGGTGGGGGCGGCAGTTACCGGTCGCACGCGCTAGTGGAGTTGTGACCTCGCCTCATGTTGGAACTTGGAAGTGGATGCGTCAAGGCCGGTGGGTCATGGGATGGGATGACGGACATCTCATCGTGTCAGCAAAAAAACTTTCACGGGCTGCAAATTACTAAAACTTTTGGGCCAAAATCCACGGTAGTCCTAGACCTTCCTAGACTACCTGTTGGGCCTGCCATTGGTTGCTGCAGAGAAAACTAAAGAATGTAACTGTATTAATATTTTCTTAGTCTAGCCCCCGGCTGTTGCAGCTCTCCTAGCGCGGGCCTAAAGCGACCCCTGTCCAAAAACCTTCCAAAGGATAGGCATATGTATGGAAATGGTGTGCAACCACAATCAAGACATTACATTCCAATTGTTTAGGATGTGTTTAGTTTGTGCCGAGGACAAGGTTGGATGCAATCATCCCATCCATGTTTAAGGAACATGATCATCCGAGTTGTATGTTTGTTTGGATGGAAAGGATTAGTAAAAATTTTGTTTAGGTGAATCTATAAGAGTGGTTGGCATAACCAGAATATACTTCATAAATTATGTCTGTAAAATAAATTAATGATGACTAATCACACTCTAATAAATGTGCACTAACATTTAGTTATACTAATTTTGTCCTCAGAATTATTAGTTAAAAATAAAACATGTTAATTAGCACTAATTCTATCCTAATTGATACACAACTCATGCACATCAACTTAGTATATCATAATTACTAACAATTCACTATATACTAGTTTAGTCGAAGTCAATTTGCAACAATAGTTTAGATCGAAGTCAATTTGCAGCAGTAAAAACTGCCACTGCTTAATAACATATACCATGTCGCTACTTAATTAGCATGGCACTCTAGCATAAGCAGGAAACAATGTTTTGAACAAAATAAGCAGGAAACAATTGCATGCTATTTGTATCTATCTTGGCTAGTTTATTAATTTATTTGGTGTGTCCATCTATCATGCGTTACATGTGTTACTGACTCTATCTTTTTGGGATATATATAATGACCCAGTGCCATCTGTATTATTTATGTGCTCGATCGATTATATGTTTCATTATTGGGGAGATGAATGCCAAGACACTGGCGCCGGTTCTCCTCACCATTCTGTTGACACTCTTTGCATTCGCTGCGAACTGTAGTACGTTCACCTTGTCACTTGATTTGTACTTTTGAGGGAAGAAAGCATGCATGATGTGATGAAGTGAACCGATATTGCAGGCGAAGGTGACGACGTAGAGATATTAGCAGGCGGTGATCTCCGATGGCCACTGGATGGACAGAAGATGGACGGGAGCAGCAAGTTCAACATCATATTGTGTGTGAAGTCCGAGTGCTACGGTTATTCTGGCACTTGTTTCTGCTGCCAAACTCTAAAAAATAGGCCATGTTTCCATGATCAAAGTGAGTGCTGGCGCGCGTGTCCCAGTCATCAGGTCCAACGGATCCCTGCACACAGTGCCACCGCGCCGATGTGATAGTCAATGGACCACAATAGGTCTCTTATGAAAGGTTTTGACCTTGATTTCTCTGAGTGACACTTTGTGATATTGTGTCATGCCTAACAGCCTTAGTGTAGGATAATATAAGCAACTTTACCATATGACAATAATATGAATGGGAACAACTGGATTCAGATTCAGAGCTTGTTTCAATTAAAGATTTATTAGAATATCTTAGTGTCTTTTTGAATCATTACATGTGTTGTATTTCTTAACACAAACAGATATAATTTGCAAGCACACAGAATTACCATACCGTTCTAGCATTTCACTCGGAAGTGTTTAAGGTATCATATTTCCAAATGGAACAGTAGTGTAGAAATATCTTAGCTAGTTCACCCAAGTTAACAAGAAGTAGAGTGTCTAGAGTTCTAAGGATAGAGATCCTAAATTAAGATAGCTTTGCCACTATCGACTTATTTCGGGCACCGGAGCATACCTGGTCTACCAGGCGATCCTGGCCTATGGCTCTACGCCATACCCGAACATGGGGGATTACGAGGGACAGACAAGGCTATCACCACCTGCCGTCTATCCCTCAACCGTCAAGGGTGGAAATCGATTCCAAGAGGGATATACAAGGAAACCTCCCAAACTGACTTCTTCATGCCTCCATGAAACTGCCGGAGATGTTTGGAGAAATTGGTTCTGAGCGGGATATACATGGAAACCTCCCAAACTAACCTCTGCAACCGCCATGCAACCCTACCCTGACTGGCTCGCCTCACAACCACCTTCATGTGGTGGACTCCTGGATGGGCATGGAGTGTCTCCATATCATTTACGTTACAGGCCTAGATTAGTGATGTAGATGGGCCTTCCTTCACAATCCGTGCTAGAATGGACCGATTACACTTTCTGGGTTCTCTATTTTGACTCATTTTACACATAATTCCTACATGTGTCCTGCAAAACACATAATCACCAAAACTCGTGGAAATTGTTAGTATATACCCTATTTACTAAGTTTGGTGTTACTTTTAATGGCTTTAATATAATAGTGGATATGGGTCAATCCTAACTAGGTAAAGAGTGTTAGGAGCTCAATGACAAAGGCGCTCGCAATGCGAGAGAATTCAAATGAAGAGTGTAATCAATGTTCCATTACTTTTGTTACCTAACACTGCATGGGGTCCGTGCACCCCTTTTATAGTGCACGGGACCAAACTCAATCTCTTTACACAAATGCCCCTATGCCCTAGGAGCATATCCTTGGAATATATCATTTTCGTTACGAACCCGGGAAGGGCCTTTTAGGAACTCTTGTCTATTTACATGGGCATCCTCTTCGGCCCACAACATGACTAGTTGGCTCTTAGGCCTGCACGATCTCACCTGACCGGGCGGGACTTCCTCTCAGCCTTAGACCTTCGGAAGCTTGCCTAAGGCTGGTCACCAGTCTTCGTTTCCTCTCAGCAGAGTTTGCTTTGTTCCTTCCTCTTGGGTCTCTGATGGATGAGCCTTACTTTTCTCCCTACACAGAGCCTACACCACCCAACTCTGGTGAAGTGGAGGCTCATCCTTGCCTCAATCGTGCTAGGACACTTGCGATGAACCTTTGCTCTTGACCCTTGGATGAGCGAAGGTTCTACCTGCTACCTGAGGAAAAAGCCAAGATTACTCTTGTCGGGCCTTCACCCTCATCTTTGCATCGAGCGAAGGTCCTCTCATCCTGCAAAAATGAGGAAAGTCAAATTCTTGAAGGTACGGTACTGGAGGCCAAGATCATAGGGCACGACTAGGAACTCATCGAGAGGGCCTCCGCGGTAATGAAGGCACAGTCCCAACAGTAGGAGTTAAGGACCGCCAACAACAAGCATGGAATTAATTAGATTTTTTTGATTCTAAGACTGAGACCCAATCGTATCTTAGGATTCTTTTCACAGCTTCCCAATGGACAGTAGTAGGAGAATGGAAAATTGGCCCACTTTATTCACCGAGAAGGACCAATTGGGGCGTGTCAAAGTTATGTACCGGAGTGCTCCCACACTCTTGTACCAAGTAGAATCTCTTGTTTCCAGCTGAGTTCCTAGGTAGCAGACAACCTTTCTATGGTGCTGAGTGGTGTCTTCATAAGTTTACAAAGTTGCATATATATTAACCTCTTAAGTGTACCAAAGCATACCTTTCCTGTGTCAACAATAGTTCACCTCGCTTCCTTTTAACTTGAGTTCATAGAAAATAATGCAATTCTCCTAGATCCTTGTCGATGGAATATGGTCGATAGTCCACCAAGGGGGTACCATGATGGTAGATTTGTGTGTGAGGCTAGGGACATGAGGTTTAGACAGGTTCAAGCCATGCCCTATGATCTTGGCCTAGGCTCAACCTAGTCCTGTGTTTTGGTGGATTATAACAAATGAGATCTAGGTTGAGCCTAGGGTTTGTATCTAGATGCCAACTAGGGACTCCTGCCTCTCCTTATGTACTCTCAAGGTGTAAGGTTGCAAGGAATGTTCCTAGTTGGCTACATGGTAGGTATTATATTTGGATTACAATATCTAATTCATAGTAAATCATATTTTCTATCATCTTGTGGCACACGGGGGTATAACCCCCACAGCTAGTCCCCAAGCGCCTTGCACCTGCTGTAAAATGTTGTCTTGAACTTGTGCGAGAGTAGTTTAACTTGAAGTCGACTAGTGAAAGTAGGTATCCGATTAGTTTACCGGATCGGTTGCCCTCAGGCTTACTCAAGTAATATAAGGCTTGCAAGAAGGATGTAAGGAGGTCAAAATTGAATTTAAAATTCTACAACTTGGGTGAAGTGTACACACTTAGGCTATGTTTGCAGAGTCAGCTGATCATCATTGATAGCTTAGTTACATGGAGACACCTAGGCTCTATTTGCAGAGTCATGTAAAGAATTGGATGATTACCATCTGTTGGGGGAGGAGAGCCGAGGTAGGTACCTTCGCCGCCAAAAGTCCTTTCGGCGATGCGAAGGGGATCTCGCATGGCGAATACACTGCCGATGCCGCCGAGGGTGGCCGGTCTTGCGGATTCGTTCGGCCGAGGACGTCTTCGGCATGACGAACGTGTTTTCGCCATAGCGAAGGAGAGTTTGAAGCAAAAGCCAGTCTGGTGGGAAGCGACTTGTCAGGAGCGGGGGCCCAACCGTCAGGCGAGAAGGGAGCAGGTAGCCGGGGGAGTGTTAATGACGCACATGCCCTCCCTGGAGGTTGGGACAGTGAGGCGCAATTGGCTAGGTGGAGTTAGGAGGACAAGAGCGGAATTCTCCTAAGGCCTGAGGCCCCCGTACCTATAAATACAGCCTGAAGGGCTGAGTAAAGGGGGAGAAAAAAAGAGGATAGGCCGCCCGGCCTGACTTTGGTTTATTCGGTAAACCAACACCATCCACGACTTACTCGACAAAGAGTGTGAAACTCTGTTGGCATTTCTAACGTCACTACAATAAAACTCAAATCCCTATTCCAAGCAATAATGACGCTAAAAATGTTGGTATTAGTTAACTTGCCTTTAGCAACTAGCCACTAGTCTCTTTACCCTTACTCCTAACTATGGAACTAGGTTGTCATCCCCAATTGAATAAACCTTGGTACTAAATCTTATCATTTTATGTGACTAGGCAGAAATAAATAAAGATGGATATAAAATAAGAATGATTCTACAAGCGGACAGATAATTATACCATTGTAGCATTTTACCTAGAGTATTACCAGGTTGCCATTTATATTCTACCACTGGGAAGGCATTGCTAAGAAGCTACTCTATAGTATTAATAACACTTATATGCAGTGAATAAGAGATGTAGCCAATGTCAACTCTCCCCAACAATAGGAAGGTGTCACAAGATAAATAATAGATAAATGATAAATATGATCAGTCATCTCATAATATTACTAATTCAATCATAGCAATCTAGACATGTTAATGTTGCCTAATCATTTAATAGAGAAATAACTCCTAAGTATTCAAGCTACAGTCAAAACTACTTCATTTAGTGCAAGTATGTCTAACAATCATCGCTAAGTAATACTACTATAGTTTCCAAATACATCGGAGCAATGTACAGGAAAAGATGAGTATAGGAACCTTATGTATATAAATATACTCTTAACCTGACAATCCCACTCTACCAATCCACCGTACGGGGGAAGGCCTACAAAGGACTCAATGGATCTGTCACATCCATGATCTACCTCACTACCCGGCACAACTGAGGATATTCACGATAAGTAATGCATCTAGACACCATGCCTGCACACAACCTACCACTCACCAACCGATCGAATTGATGAACGCTATATGAACCAGTGCATGAATATAATAGCAAACTAACTATACTCGATATATTAAAGTAGACGATGAACAATGCAATCAAGAACATAATAATGAAGAATAATGTTGCTAGTAATGATCATACAAATACAGATATTACAATAAGAAAGAAAAGCTTAAGAACTATACGTTCTTATACCAGACTCTTCTCTTCTTGACAACGTCGGGGATCCAAGATTGATGAAAAACTTGACTTCCTCTACTCTAGATCTAACTAGGCTAAACTATGAACTAGAAGGCTATGAGGAACTAGAACTTGAAGCTCTAGATGACTTGATCACCAAATGACTCGAGATGAACTGAATTGAATGAATTAGGGTTTCCAGGGGGTCTGGCTCCACTTATATAGCCCAGTGGGATGCACGACAGCCATTTGATCAAACTGACTTCACGTAGGGCTGAGATTAATCCTCAAAGGCAGTGGAAGAAGACTCTAAAAGGGGGGAGAGACTTCCCCTCACCAGAGGCCGACCGGCCTGGGCAGTGGGGCCGGTCGACGCCACTTGGCGGCGGCCCCGCCTCCCTTTCGCTCTGGTGTCTTCTGGATCCTTCTAGGGTAGTTTGGCATATTCTTGAGTTACAGATAATTCCGTGGTGTAGATTTGTAGTTATGCCCCTTTTTCAGTGTTTTCTAGATTGGTCCTTAGAAATTGGTAAATCACCAAAACTCATAGAAATTGTTAGATAAAACCCTAGTCTTCTAGATATTGATGTGTGTTTCATGTCCTTTTGATATATAAAAAGTTGATGCTATCCACCGTCAACAAACTCCATTGCCAAACTAGTACAATCACCGCAAGCCTGATAGTAGGTGAAAGAAGAGCACCTTGTGTCTGGGTCATGACATAAAGAACTGCAACCACTTATCTGAAGAAGAAGTGAATACAGTATAGTCACCATTAGGTGAAGTGTACACACTGAGTCCCCGAGCCTACTAAAAGATAGAGAAACATCTTACAGCAGGGTCCAAGAGAATAAGTCCGAAATTGAATCGACCGATAAACATTGCAAAATCTGATTGCAAGGGAGTCTCTAGCTTAGCTAGCGACTCTTGTATGAAGAACCCAACATGAAGCAGTCCTAGCATAGCTGGCAAGCCCCCCAAAGATAGCTATCGATGAAGCCCGAACAACGAGCAATCGACCAACCGGTCATCAACGAAGCGAGCACCGAAAGCGCCTAACTAACGATAGGCGATGAAATGAGCGCCGAGTAATAGTGACCATTGAGCAGTCTGACCAGCTGGTCGGCGCTGAAACGAGCGTGAGCAATCCGTCCAACTGGTCAGCAATGAAGGCCAAGTGAAACGACCTGATTTTCCATGAAAGGAAAATCCACACAGTCGAAGTGTAATACGACCTTTTCAATCATATTACCCATATTCCAGTCGATAATCAAATCCATACAATGATAATAAAGTGCAAATAGAAAGGTTTATAATAACTTATTACAACGCCAATAGGCACGAATCATAGAGTATCATCAACTGGAACAGCTTGAGGGTGCGGAAGCAACTTCTATCCAACGACTTGAGCGTAGCGACGAAACCCCTAACCATCGAATCCTTCGAAGTTGCAAGCCTCCTCAGAACCTGCGTGCCAAAGTATCAGTACGATTTGTACTGGCCACATTTCTACCCTATGCTTTGCTACACTTTGTGGAACTGGATGCAATAAGGTTAAATCAAGAGAACCTATATTTGGCTGTGGTTTCCTATGCAATATCTATCAAGTATAGTATATTATAAGTATGTATATAGTTTAAGTTTTAACACCACATCCACACACCATCCATCCATCCATCCATCCCATACCACCCATCCACCTCATCCACCACATCTCATCTCACTCGTGTCGATAGGCCAACTCCCACTCGGCCTGCCTCAACGGTCCTCGACCGGCTCTATCTCACAACACGGGGGAGAAAAGAAGGTCTCATCTCCTATCTAGTGAAGCAGGTCTCCAGGAAAGGTCCACAGCCGAAAAGTCAGCATATGTATCGATCAATCAACCATAACACTCTGCAGAGGTTTCGCATAACCACAAGATAGCCATCCTCGACAATGCACTTTGTCTAGGCACATCCCTTTCAGCTGCTTGACAGACCGATGCCATCCTACCACTCAAATTTCCTAGGGAACCTCCTGATAACCTCTCGGGCATAGCTGAGACTGGGAAAGCATAGTACCAGGCCCTCCAAGTGGTACCAGCATCTAGGACGGTATGGGCAACTCTCATCCTACCGCCCACCCTATCACCTCACAACCTAGCAGTAATGGCATCACTCTACCAAGTAGTCCAACCGTCTCTCCCATTACAAGAGAGCGAGTGGTATGCAAGAATTCCCGATGAGTCTAGATACTAGTAAGTCCTTAGGATTGACCAAGCTGGACATCTTCATCAGGTTTACCATTTTACGTGCCACCACAAAGACCCCCCCCGGCCCCGGCTCCACCTCTCAACAAAGGCTCACACCCGGGATCCCACCTCACACATCACATCACATATACCCGCCACAGGTATTTATCTCATAGGATGCCCAGGTCACATCACACGGCAAGACTCGCCTTAAGCTCGTCACACATTCCAGCTCGGTCGACACAACCCTCACCCTTCACTCACGCAAGACACACACAGCATACTCACCATCCATCAGGTTTAGGTTGGCACCACGTGCCTTAGTCATATATATAACAGTTTCCACCACGCATCACATCAAGATATAAATCGTAGTAGAGATCAAAATAGTAATCATGATAGCAAGCGTGTGTCTAGCCTAACAGCGGGTGAGCAGGGGAAAGGTTGCGTCAAGATAATGGCAATCAAGAAGTACTACCATGCAACCCTAATCAGGTGATAGCAACAGTAATTAAAGCACTAGCAGTACTACTCATTTGTAATGCGTAATAGGATCTACGAAAAGTGGGTGGAATGTGGCACCTTCAGAACGGTCGTCTCCCAATTCCTCGTTGTAGTCACGATCGTACTCGGCACGTTCCTCCTCCGACTCTGAAACGGCACAAATATAGTCGCGTTAGCGACTCCTATAGAGAGCACAAGAAACAAATGAATTGAAAAAAGATCCAAATGCACTCAAACATGGCTCCATTGCGTAGAGCTCAATTTTAGATGAATTTAGAAATTTGGTTCACCAAATTTGGAGCTCGTATGAATTAGTTATGATTTTCTGAAGTTTAATCAACATTCTAAAAAAGAAAAGGACTGAATAATCCTAGGGCTGACACGTGTCACTCTCTGTGGCGCCACTTGGCTCAGCTGACGTCAGCATGACGTCATCAGGGTCACTTGTGGTCTGACGTCAGCATGACGTCATGATGACGCCATCAAATGGGTCACTGGTGGGCCTACGGGCCGGTTATGGACCGGGCTGGGCCCACCACGTGTCAGTGTAACAGTGCGGCACGTCGGCCAGTTGGATCAGGGCTAGGCCATGGTTCACGGCTCACGGTCCATGATGGATGTGCTGCTGTTGGTCTATGGACCAGAGACGCGGTGCACATGAGCTGGGTCCACCCAAATCCCCCTCCTCTCCTCTCTGGTTCGCGTACACCGGGTGCACGGGCGGCTCTCTCTTTCTCCCTTTCTCCTCTGTCCAGTCGCGGTGGCGTTTGGCCGGCGGCGAGCCCGCATGTGCGGCGACGGCGGTGGTTCTCGGCTCTGTCCAGCACGCGCATCAGCACCGCAAGTCTTAGGCGAGCACGGCGGGGTGCTCATCAGCGGCTATGGCGCATCGAAGCGGTCTTGGCCACGGCAATGCGGCAACAGATCCACGACGCCTTGGCAGCAACATGGTCAAGGAGCTTCGTCCAATTGGGTGTGCACATCATCGATTCAAGTCTCCAGGGTTCCGTTCGGCTTATCTGCTATGTCCAGAATGCACGGCGGCATCCACAAGCACGGTGGCTGCCATGGCGGGGCTCCCGATGGCGTGGTGTGGCGCGCAGGTAGGTCTGGGTGTTCCTGGCGTCCAATTCAGGCTACGGATCATCAATTGGTGCTCTGATTGTGCTTTGGAGCTTGTCGGCGACGACCATACCACACGGCGGTGCTCGCAAGCACGGCGGTGCCCATGGCGGCTCCCCGGCGGCTCGGGTTCTCGTATGTAGGGTAATAGAGTGGTGCTCCGGCGTTGCTCGGCATACGGCTCGGTTCAGAGGGTCACGACAAGGCTCGGAGGTCCATCGACGCGGTGTGCGACGGCCGTAGTAGGACGGAACGAAGCGCGACACTCCAGCGCAAGCACCGCGCGCCCCGGCATGGGCACGATCCATGGCTCAAGGCGTTCTAGTGGCTCCCTTCTTATTCTAGCGCACGCATGGAGTAGCCCATGGCAAGGTGGACGTGGCTACGAGGTTGGTTTGGCGTCAAAGGGTTAGTCTCAGCCGGAACGGCGGCTTGCCGTGGTTTGGGTAAGTTCACGGCGGCGGCGTGGCGGCGTTCAGGGTGTTCGGATTCTCACCAGCGTGCGTGACATGGCTCCCGTTTGGCTCGGTCGGTCCGTGAGTGCGGTTGCAGGTGTGTGCGTGTTCCAGAGCCGGCAGTGGCTCGAGCCTCTGCGCTCCTTGCGTGAGCCATGGTCAAGCGAGAGGCGAGGTTGGTAAGAGGCTCGGTGGTGCTCACCTCGGTTCATGGTGTAGCTAGGGCCGCCGGTGCGGTGTAGAGCCGATGCCGTGGCGAGGTGACGCGGAGCCGTCTTTGAGCCGCTACGCCCGGTGTAGCGCAAATGGGGTCGCCTCCTCCAACTCCGGCGACGGCGTTCGGCGGAACTCCTGGGCTCCCTCCTTCTTCCTTCCTCTCCCTCCCCTTTCTCTTCTTGGCTCGGCAAAGTGTTGTGGATGCCACCGGGGGCGGCGGCGGCGGTTGGGAAACCCTTCGAGCGCTAGCTATGCTTATATAGGCGGCTTGCTCGGCAATGGCGCGACGGACGGCGATCGCGGTTCCTCGCCGATCAAGCGGTTTAGGGTTCTAGGGGTCTCCCTTCGTGGGCGCGGGGGTCCTGGGGGCGCTGGCGGTGCCGGTTTCACTTCGCGCCAAGGATCAGCGGGCAAGCAGGGGGAACAGCAGCACGGCACCGCTCGTGCTCGTGGAGCGTGCCCGCAGGTTCGCGCGTGGGGGACGGGTAGGCACGCGATTCGCTGCGTGACCCGTAGGTCCGCGCGTGGCGGTGAGACAGCCGCGGGGGGTGGGCAAAAGACGTGGGCGAAGCGGGCGCCCACGCTGGCGCTCGTTGTCGCGGCGCTGGGAAGGGCGAGCCAAGGTAGAAGAAGAACAGGGGCGGTGTTCGGCCGACGAGCGGGCCCTACCTCGCCGGCGGTTGCGCGAAGGCGGGGTTTGGCCGGGGCGCTGCTCGAGCACGGGCGGCCTGCTACGGTGCTTGCTTGCGGTTGTGGGCCGCCCATGTCGTCGCTGGAGAAGAATGGGGCAAAGGTGGAAGCGGTAGCAGGCCGGTTTGGGCTGGTTCGGGCCACTTTCTCCCTTTCCATTTTCTTTCCTTTTTATATTGCTTTTCTATTTCGTTTTCTGGATCATTAGTGCTTAACCTCAATTAGCAAGTGTGGCTGGGGCTTAATTAGTCCAATGGTAATCCATCAAGGCATAAGACATGGCTTAGGGTTAATTCCCATATATTTTGGGATTTATTTAGTAATAGCATATATACATATATTTGTATTATTAGATCGCATTAGTCTTTTTATATATATAGTGTAGGCTTTATTTAGGTTAAATAATTAATGATCCCCCATTAATTGTTTATATTTATTATATTTATTAAGCAATATAGTTGGTTAATATCAGTACAAAAATCCATTAAAATCCAAATCACACAATTACCATTAATAGATTATGAGGCAAGGTTCCTACTTACATATGATAATGATAAATGTGCACATGTTGATATGCAAATGATAATGAAAAAATGTCCTATTTGGGACTCCTTATAGTACATGCTAGGGTTTGGTAATACTAAATGGCAATCATCAAACATGGTTTGTTTAAGAAAAATTTTGTAGTCGGATTTTTGTGTTGTGAAAATTTCGGGTTGTTACACCAAGTGCCAGATGGTGAACCCCGACGATGATCCTCTTGTCCTTCCCGATTGATCCAGCCCTCGAGCATAAATAAATAAGCTCGCCAACCAAAACTGGCCCCTGTAATACAAATATGTCTCTGTCTGGTTATATAGTTCTCCATATCATTAGTAACAACTGTGAGCTAATTCATCCATTTTCTGTTTACATGGAGATGTTCTTGGACTTGACCACAAAGAGGTTGTTGCATTTATTGGTTGGCATGCAGGAATTACCATAGTACCACTCCTTTCACTGGTCAAGTGTATTTTCAAACTTCAATTGCTACAAAATTCAGAACCATATATAATCTGTGTGATGGAAATAATAGAAAATAGGTGGATCCTTCCTGTTAGGCAATACACTGTACGATGGTTTTGGCGATTGCATTATAGCTATGATGGTGGTATGAGCTTAGCAGAAGCAGCACTTGAGTGGTGGCAAGTAGGTTTATTTGCATTATGTACTAGTTCTATTAGCAGTATACTGCAGGGAACCATAATGGTGTTTGGTGTTAGCCCATGGCTCTCAGCTTTTGATGTACTTCATGAGTTCATGTATATGAAATTGGTAATTAGCGTCCTTCCAAAAAAAAAAAAGAAATTGGTCAGTAGCAGTTGACTACCATATTAGGAACCTTTTCTTTAAATCATTCTTACAGACACGTGCTGCCTATAAGCGTCTGTGATAAGGGTCCATCACAGACGCATGTTGGCTAAACAAGTAGCCTCACAGACACATCTTGACTGTACCAGGCTGTCCTATAACTAATCACATACGAGTGCTCGTGTACCATAGACCATTTTGGTAACACGCTTCTGTAGTATACGCTTATTACAGACATGTTTTGTGCGTCTATGATAAGGCCTAGTGCACCTAAATGTGTCTCTAATAATGTGCTTAAATGCACATTTATGATGTGATTTTTTTTTTTTCATAATGACCCGTGCCTTAGATGGAATTAGGATGGGCCTTCAAGGCCAAAATTTTCAAGTGTTGCTGAGAAGAAAACTAAAGGGTGTATTCATATTTTCTTAGGCTAGCCCTTGGTTGTAGTTCTCAGTAGCCTGAGCCTTGATCTAACACAGTCCCGCAAACCTTCCAAAGGATTAGCAAATGTACAGACTTGGTGTGCAAAAGCAGTCAAGGCATTACGTTTGAATTGTTTACGATGTGTTTAGTTTGTGCTGATGACAAGGTCCGAATGGGATCGTCCCATCCATGTTTAAGGTACATGAAGATCGAGTTGTCTATTTTGTTTGGTTTGATCTAAAGTGGATGGCATAATCAGAGTACTTAATTAATTATATCTCTTAAGCAAAAAATAATAATAACTAATCATACACTAATAAATGTGCACTAACATTTAACAACACTAATTTTATCATAAGAATTATTAGCTAAAAGAAGAACATTTCAATTAGCACTAATCCTATCCTAATTGATACACAAATATATGCACATTAACTTAGTAGACCATAATTACTAACTAAAAATTTGACATACTAGTTTAGATTGAAGTCAATTTACAACAGTAAAAATGAAACTGCCGCTGCTTAACATATATCAAGTCGCTGCTTATTAATTAGTATGTCACTCTCTAACGTAAGCAGGAAATAATTGCATGTTAATTATTTCTATCTTGGCTAGTTATTAATTTGATGTCCATCTATCATGTGTTACTGATTGTGTATCTTTTTGGGTTATATATTTTGACGAAACCTTTTTTGGATATATATATAATGACCCCAGCGGCATATATATATATTCATATGCTTGATTATATATCCGTTTCACTGGGGAAATGAATACCAAGAGCAAGAGGCAGGCGCTGGTTCTCCTTGCAGTTCTTTTGACATGCTTCGCATTCGCTGTAAACTGTACGTTCACCATGTCTCTCAATTTGTAGTTTTGAGGAAAAATGATGTGATGAAGCACCGATTGCAGGCCAGATATCAGCAGCCGGTGGTCTCCGGCGGCCGGACGGAGAGAAGATGGATGGGAGCAGCAAATTTCACATCATATTGTGTGTGATATCTGGGTGCAATGGTTCTGACTTTTGTTTCTGCTGCCAGACCTTAAAAAATAATCCATGTTTCAAAAAAGGAGTGACTGCTTGCGCGTGTGTCCTAGTCATCAGCTCCACCGGATCCCTGCACACCCCAGTCGGTCTCTTGAGAAAGGTTTTGACCTCGATTTCACCAAGTGACAATTTGTAATATTATGTCTTGCCTGTCAGTCAAAGTTAGGATAATAAGAAGCGACATTGCCATGCAACGGTATGGATAGGAACATCTGGATTCAGATTCAAATCTTGTTTCTATTAAGGATCTATTAGAATTTTAGTGCTCAATCGCCTCTAGAAAAGGTGGAAGTGGAGCCACCTCCTACCATAAAAAGTTGAACACATGAAAACCCCCACCTCACATGATTTTCACATGAAAACACGTGCTTTGTAGACGCGGGGCTCGAAGCCCGGACAACCTAAACCTTTGTGCAGATCCGTTCTTTACCACTTCACCCATAGGACACCTGTTCCGATTTGGGATATTTGTTCTCCACATTTTATTCTCGTTGGGTTTAGCAATGAGTATTTGGGATATTAACAAATTAAAATAAAAAGTTTCTATCTGTAAAGTTTTATAACTTTTCGAGATATACAACTTTGGATTTGGTTGTTTATTTATCTGAGTCATTTGGAAAATTCGAATTTCAAATGTAAGAACTTCAAACATAATTTTTAATACATTTGTGATTTCAAATAAACAGGCTGTCAACTACAATATCTACAATTTTTGTTTTGGTCATTTTGTTATCTGAAGTCGTTTGAAAATTTTAAATTTCAAATCTGAATAAATTCAAATGTAATTTTCTTTGGATAGATGGTTTCAAATAATAAAGTTTCAACTATAAAGTTGTTTAACTTTTTAAGATCAATAACTTTTATTTTTGCCGTTTCTCTATCCAAGGTCATTTGAAAAATTCGAGTATGTAATGTGACAAATTCAAACGTAATTGTCCAAAAAACGTTGTCCACTAAAAAGTTGTATAGCTTTTTGAGATCTCACGGTATTGTCATTGAGAATTGCTCCCATAGCATTTTTTGGAAACTTATTTTGCAACCAAAGAATCGAAGCTCGACTATGTGAAATGGCTCATCGTTACCCTCCATGAAAAACACCCAAGGTTACCTAGAGAAGTCGTCAAGAACCACAAGCATTTACCACTTCCAACCTCTGAGCGTACCCTAGCTGGCCCAACTATATCCATGTGCAATAGCTCATCAGATCGCCTAGCCATTACTTTATTTATATTGGGTGAGAAGCAACCACCATCTTTTCATGATGACAAGAGTGGCACACAAGATCTTTCTCATATTTTAACTTGGGCAATCCTTGGATGACACAAGTGAACTCAACCTAGCAAAGTAGATCAAAGTTCAAATGGCCTAGCCTCCTATGCCACTTCCAAAGCTCAAAGGAAGATCTAGCCACAGGACATTGAGCAAAGGCAAAAACTACGAGAAATTAGCTCGAAAGACTCGGCCAAAAGGAGAAAATTGGCAGACAAGATCACCCTGAGAATCTAAAACACAAGAAGCATTTTTAAAGTGCACCACAAACCCATCGTCAAGGAGTTGCGAAACTGGGAGTAAAATAAAAATGAGAATTTGAAACTATTGACGCAGAAAGATTCACAGCAACACACACTTGTAGCTGAGAGAACCGAAGCATGAGTGATTCTTCAATCCGTGAAGCTTCAAACCAACTGATGCGCTTAATCAGTCCCAGACATGCCAGTCAATTTGACCTACAATTAACAAGAAGAAGATGGTCAGTAATCAAAGGTGGAACATGTCGGTATTGCTCTAGACAGTTCCATATTTATGGCTTAAATAGCCAATTTGAAGAAGGGCACTAACTAGAAAGTCAGCAACCTAGACACAGTTGTGAAAATTGAGAATTCAGTTAAGTAACAAGCACATGTTATAAATTACAAGCAAATTATCAACCGATAGCATCTGAATCTAAAAATTCTATGAGAATCTTAGAAGAGATTGACAAACTTAGTTAAGTATCGAAACAAGCATTTAAAACAACATGCATTTGCGTGAAAGCTTATACTGTGTCTATTCGATAGGCGATCGACTAGTTTAGTTGATGCTAACATAGCAAACGAACAAAGTGTATAGCTGTCATTACGCTTAGATTTTATTAATCGACATCATCTGAATCTAGATAGATCTAACAGAGGGAGAATCGGACAAACTGTTGCAGCCATGTTAAACAATTCTAGAAGAGATTAATAAGATCTAATTGTAAGTCTAATCATACCTTTGAACACATACTACGTGGAACACAATTTTGAGACAAGAACGATTGTTTTTAAGTGTATTTAATCATCATATGAATGAAAAGGCATGGTGAAAATCCAAAGACAGTCAAATAGTACAAGATAAAGCCGATCCATCTCAAACTCAGCTCGAAGAAGTATATTATAATTAATAACATTAATTATAACAAATAATTTGAACTAATCCAAAAATTGTGAAACATTTTTAACTAATCTTGAACAACTTCGATAATTATTGATAATACACTGAACAACAAACCATCTTTCATGCATGATCAATGATAACTAGCTCATATTAACTAGTAACAAGAGATCGGATGAAACCGTTATAGCCTTATTATAAGATAACATGAACCATGACAGAACTTACAAGCAAACTAGAGATCGATCAAAGTCGTTGCAGCCTAGCTTGAAGAAAAAAACTCGTCCAATCTGCGTTACTCCTACTCCTAAGGTGTTTGGCATGAAACCATTTGTGTTTGATTTTTTGAATATCCTTTACAATAGACCGTGTTCTATATTTATATCCCTAGCCGAGCTAACTCCTAGCCGAATACAAACTACAAAACTTATAACCAGACTAGGACTCTTCTTCAGACAACCCAGCTTAATTCCTTCCTTGTAGCTCTTGACGCGTTGTGTGTTAATCGGACACGATCCTTGACGTAACTTCTAGAACAATGCCCTTGAAAAATAACTTTACACCAAAAAACAATCCGGAGAAGGAAACTTGCCCTCTGTAAATCAGCCGATCTCAACTAGCTGATTCCATAAATATATCTTCAAGGCAGCCACGCCTAATCATTCGATTCCTGAGAAGAAAGCGATTTCTCTGTAAATGAGCCGATATCAGTAATTAGCCGATTTCACCAAATAGCATTTCTGAGACATTTTTTCCTTTTGCACCCTGCATCCAAAATTTAGTGCAAACAGAAACGAATGCATCATCCTTGAGAACAAAACTCTTATTTGCCTTGATGGCCCCATGTGACACAACCTACCCATACTGTTGTCCCCGAATTTGTTGTACTCCTTTCCTTGCACAGGGTTTTAGGCTAGAGAACTATTTTAAAATTTTGGTCATGTGGTGCGAAAAGCCAGAATCAGTGAGCCACGTGTTCTCTAGGCTCCTGACCTACCGGATAAAAGTTCGTAAGATCAAGAAAAGACTAAAAATTGAGGTTAGTAAACTGTCAAGCATAAAGTGTTGGGCCATTTGTCTAGACAAAAGGGTCATCTGAAAACCACTCATCCTAGGCCTAGCAGCAAAATGTCCACCACAATAGAGGAATTGTGATCTGCTAGGGATAGAAATCACCACAAGGAAAAAGGGGTCCACTAGGGGATTAAAAGCCATTTCAATCGCCAGAAGATGGCTACAGTCACCAAAACTTGGAGCCTGTCAGGCACAACCAACATGTGGCCTAATTCCTTGAGGCATTAGGCCTCTTGGTCTCGTAGCACACCCCTAAACAAGTGGAGCATGTACACCATAGAGAGGGTGGTACATGTCCCAATTGTTCATCTCCACCTCACACCTCTCATCCCTCTTCCTCCTAAACAGAACTCAACCAAGTGACCATCCCTATGGTAATATTTACAGTGATACCTCACCACCCTCTTGGTTGTTGGTTCATCCTCTATAAGTTTTGGTTCACTCTTGCTTGAGGATTTTGAGCTCTAGGAGGAGCCGCTTTAGGAAGGTTGTGAAGTGTGTCCAAAATGTTTTTAAGTTGATTTGGCTTTGGGATCCACACTTTTTTGGAGGTGGGGCTTTGGGTGGTTCCTCAAACACTCCATCTTTGATATATAGTTGGGTTTGGACGCTTGGATGGTGGAGTTTGGTTTCAATTCTCACTAGGCTTCAAACCACTACTCTCTCCAATTTTACAAAGAGCTTTTTTCACTTGAACCACTAGCATCAAAACCTAACCCATGTCCACCAACACTTCTCTTAAACTATTGAACCATTATCCACAATTGTGGTTCACCACAAGACACCTAGCTCAAGATAGTCCAAAGATGTACTTTTCTTCCTCACATCTAATCTTGGCTACATGATAAGCCTCAAATTCATAGAGCAACCCCTAGCAAGTGCACACTTAACGGGCTAGTAGCACAACTCTCCTTCTCAAAAATGCTAACTTAGCATTCTTTTCGTCTAACTCCTTCTGCAAAGAGGGGCATGACTTGCACACACTCAGCAAGCTATATATGCTTGGACTTCACTTCATTTAATTCATCCAAAAACATGCATACTTGCTTTGAAGGGTGGCAAATGTGCATTGCACAACTATCACACTCTGTCTCCTCAAAAACAACAGCGGCTTTAGCAAACTAAAGATCCTTAAGAATAGACTCTAGTTTGACCTTGTACTCGTTATGCTTATGCCTACAATGCCAAAGCAACTTATCAACAAGGCAGCGTTATGGGTATCTAACCCAGCTGCAAGCTATGTAGAAAGTTGTGACTCAAAGTTAGAGTTTTCGCAACCGATGTGGCCGCAGGCCTTGTCGTCATCAAGCGCCATGCCGCAAAATCTATGCTTGATGGAGTTGGCGAGCAAGCATAACTCATCATCGCTCAAAGTCTTCGCCGAAGTCATTGTCGACATTGAAGGAGGCCGGGAATGCAAGCTCTTGAGCCTTGGCGCCTTCCGGTACTCCTTCTTGAGTGTCCTCTTGTCAAACATCCTCCCCTAGGACTTGTGCTTGCTAGAGGTGTACTCATACTTCTCCTTGATCTTGCTATAGTCGTACTTCTTCTTGGGGCAATTGGCGTCAAAGAGGTCTAGGTGTCCACAGTTCAAGCAGCCCTCCTGTAGGGATTCATGTTGATGTCGTGAAACCGCTTGAACCGGTTAGTCACCAACACCTGCTCGTCATCTCCAAGCACCTCAACAACCTGCTCCTCTAAAAATGGTCAACAAAGAAAAAGCAAAAACAAGTGAGGGGTTAACGTAACATCATCTAGATCCGTAAGGCGTTGATGGGTTTTCTATCTTGGCTTTAGATTGGAGGTCTATCTTTGTGGACATGAGCTTTCTAAAAAAGCTTGTCGTGAGAGTCTCGTGGTTTGGGAACTCGGCGATTGCGATAACTTTAATCACTAAAACCCTTTGATCTAGGGCATGTAACAATTTCAAGGCCCTCACATGATCATAGAGTAGCATGGAGCTTTGGCACTTCACAATCGCTTGAAACCTCGAGAACATCGAACTCTCTAGGAAGCTACACAAAGTCTTCATACTCATGACGATTAGTCTCAAAGAGTGGTTTTGACATGGGACATGCCCTCATGATACCTCTCAAGGGTAGACCAGATCTCATGAGCGGTTGCAAGGTTTGAGACCGCATAAAGTGAGAGACATGCAAAAAAGAGTATTTCGGCCTTGTTGTTTGATTGGATCTATAAGACTCGATAGCATAAGCTCTTAAACAAAAACAGTAATAACTAATCATATACTAATAAATATGAACTAATATTAACATCACTTAATTTATCATAAGAATTAATTATTAGTTAAAAAATAAAACATGATAATTAGCACTAATCCTATCCTAAATGATACACAAGTATGCTCATCAACTTAGAAGATCATAATTACTAATCCTATCCTAAATGATAAACAAGTATGCTCATCAACTTAGAAGATCATAATAATTACTGTGTAACAATTCTACGTACTAGTTTAGATTAAAGTCAATTTGCAACAATAGTTAGATCGAACTAAATTTGCAACAAGTAAAAATTAAACTACCACTGCTTAACATATATCAAGTGGTCTGCTTAATTTTGCATGGCACTCCCTTGCTAGCGTAAGCGTGAATGAAATAATTGCATGTTATTTGTATCTATGATGGCTAGTTATTAATTTGGTGTCCATCTATCATGTGCTACTTTTCTTTGTATCTCTTTTTTTTAGGATATATATATTTTGATGAAACAATTTTGGGATGTATAATGACCCTAGTGGCATATATACTATTTGCGTGCTTGATTATATTCAATCATTGGGGAGATGATTGCCAAGAGGCTGGCGCTGGTTCTCCTCGCCGCCGTTCTATTGAAGCGCGTTCGCTATGAGCTGTATTTCCTTCACCTTGTCAATCGATTTGTACTTTCTCGCAACGATTGCGAGGCGAAGGTGGCAACTTGCGAGATATCAGCAGGCGGTGGTCTTCGACGGCCACCAGATGGAGAGAGAAGATGGATGGGAGCATCAAGTTTCACATCGTATTATGTGTGAAGACTTTGCTTTGGTTCTGCTGCCGGACTTTACCAAATAGCCCGTGTTTCCTAAAACAGGCCGACTGCTATGCGTGTGTGTCCTAGTCATCGGCTCCGCCCGGAACCCCGCACACCGCACTGTTGGAAATATGCCCTAGAGGTAATCATAGAGATAATGATATTGTGCCAGTATCCATGATATGTAATATGTCCATTGAATATCCATTAAAGACAACTTGTATTGATTGGCAATTATGTGAATTGTTTGTGGAACTCTTTTACTTGTATGGTTATTCTATATTTGTCCCTGGTCGGAGTTCATGTGAGGACACACATGAATATTAGACTAGCACATGTATTAGTTGATGGCTATGTTTCACAAGCCATGGACATGGAGATGTCAAACTAATAATGTGGGCACATGTATGACATGTAGGCTGGACTGACCCAACAAGAGATTGTCTCTATACACATCATATACGTTATGTCCTTCGACCTGAGATTGTTGTATGTGCTCGAGATGTGTATCGACCGCTTAGAAACCCGACAAAACGCTACTCCGTTCTTTGGGTAGTTATAAAGGAGGTCTTCGGGTTTATCGAGAAACATGCTATGAGACATAGACAATCAAGATGGGACTTGCCCCTCTCTGATGAGAGTGATATCACTGGATCACTCAAGTGATTGGATCAACAAATGCATGGCCGTGCTTGGGTTAAGTGTTAACCCACGAGTTGAACCAAATATCATGAGGCAAGGGAATAACATGTATGTGGTCGTGGTGGTTCGTCTGATATGATCATTTGCGTGCATAATAGGAGTTGTCACGCCTTGCTAGAGGCCACTGTCAACTATTGGGCGAGTAGGAGTACTCGGCCTATGTCTATGTGTGCGTGAACCCATAGGGTCGCACGCTTAAGGGACCGGAAGCCTAATTCGGGTTGGACCCGAATTAGACAAGGCTTAGGGTTACTAATGGGCCTCCAACTCGGGAGCACATTAGGGACGCCTATATAAGTAGAGGGGAGGGGCGCGCCGGGAGTGATCCACGTCTTTGACTGCCGCCGTCGCCCTCCACGCTCGCGCCGCGCTCCTCGCGGACCTAGCGGACCGGAGGCGCACGCTTCTCCCCCGCACGTGTGGGACACCTCGGAGGTGCTGCATCCGGAGCACGAGGACGAACCGCAAGTTGTGGGAGGACTTGCTGGACGACCACGCAACCGCGACGGCACTCGCTGCGACGTGTTCGACTACATCGAGTCGTCTTCCGCCGCACCTACATCGCCGAGTGGTATATCCGTAACCTATCTCTAGCAAGATCCTCGATTATGGGGCGAAAATTTTTGATTTTCTCGCTGGCGTAGCATCCTCATAACCCTTCGGTGGTATCGAGCATTACTTGCCTCGTTATAGGTTCGGATCAGCGTATATGGTGATATACGAGTTTTTAGATGTGTCTCTGATCTTGGTTTGTGGTCTTGCTGCGTTGGTCTTGTTCGATCTACTGCATGCCGGTCGGAATTCCGCCATCCGAGTTAAGTGATACATGTAAATCCAATCACTTTGCAAGTTTGAGATCAATCAGATTGATCGAATCAAACCCTAGGTCAAGTGCCGAAGCGCATGTGATGCGCCGGGCGGTAGCGTATTGGATCGCTACCGGGCGCCGGATTGCCGAGAAAAGCGCCGTTCGGTAAAACAGCCATAACTCTTAAACCGTAACTTCGGATTGAGACGATTCCCCTCGTTGCCGCATAGGAAACGAAATTTTAGATCTGATTTCGCACCACTTCGTCGTGATCGCTGATTTCAGAATCGCGAAAAACCACTTGGAAAATAGAGTTTTTGCCCCTGCAAGTTTAGATGTCGAAATCGGATAACTCTGTTTTGCAGGAATTCATGACCGGTATAGCCCTTATATGTATGTGATGCATGTGTATAATTAATTCATGGCTTGCACGTCATGAGGACAATATGGCGAGAGCCTTTGATATTGTCAAAATTAATGTAATGGCCAACGTGCCAATCTGTGATGATACAATCCGCGATTATGTAATTTCACTTCACCGCCTTGCGTTAGTGATAGTTAGTCTTGGCGGATTCATCACATGAAGGATGGCATAAGTAAATCATGGAGATGGAGATCACCATGGTGAATGTGATAGATGGAGATGGAGATCCCCAAAAAGGAACCATGGGCTATACCAAGTCATACGTGTTTAATGCCGTTCTTACTATGTTCTACTTTCATATGCGATGATGTTTTTGTCTACATAAGCGCGGTAGTGAAGTAGAACGATCCCTCAAAGAATGTTTAAGTTACATGCTTCCCCAAACCTTACCTTTGTCATAAGTCTTGTACAATCGGTGGTGGGTCTATAAAATTAGGGTGCCACCGTTTTTCCTCGACTAGACAGGTTCGTATCGGATACTTACAGCCAGAAGGGTTGGTTACTTGAACAAGGTCATCCTAACGGTTAGGGATCTTGAAGCGTGAGTCGTTGAGAGCACAAAGATAGAGATGCTGCTCAACAACAAGAGTCATATGTGATATGATTAGCAAGGAGTTGCTTACCGATCTACCATGTCTTCTAGCGGTGATGCTAAAGCTCACTAGTAGACTTGTTAGTTGTGGGTCTTGAATCACTAAAGATCAATGGAGGGATATTGATTTTAGTGGGAGTAAATTCTATTTGATATAATTTACTCTTTTCATGGATATTTTGTCTTAGTATTTTGCATTACTTTTGCTGTAGATTAATGGCGCCTACCAATGAAAAATTTACGCCGCGTTCAATTCTTGAGAAAGATAAGTTGAATGGAACAAACTATGCGGATTGGATCCGCAACCCGAGAATTGTTCTCGGGCCGAGAAAAAAAGAAAGAGATTCGGACACCCCATTACCGGGAGCACTGGCGATAATGCACCTGCTGCAGAGAAAAACGCTTACAAGAGAGCATGTGATGCTGATCTTGAAGTGAGTTGCCTTATGCTTGCTTGTATGGAACCAGATCTACAGATGCAGTTTGATAATAACCATGCAAATGTATGATATCAGCATAGCGCTTAATGATATGTTCCAAGCTGAAGCTAGGACTGAAAGGTTCCAAGTCTCAAAAAGCTTTGGTTGAATGCAAGCTAGCGAGGGCGCAAAGCAGTTGGACCACACGTAATCAAGATGGTTGGTTACACTCGTAGATTGGAGAAGCTAGGCTTCCCAATTGGCCCGGAGTTGGCTATTGATTTCATTCTCTCATCTCTTCCGTCCCAGCTATGGGAACTTCATCTCGAACTACCATTTGCATGGGGGCGTAGAAGAGCTTGAATGAATTGTGTGGGATGCTAAAAACTGCAGAGGCCGACATCAAGAAAAATGCAAGCACTAGCCAAGTGTTGGCGGTCCAAAACAAGCCTAACTTTAAGAGAAAGAAGGGCAACACTTGGAAGAAGAAGAAGGGCAAGGCTAAGGATGAGATCCCCAAGCCAAACCCTACTGCGACAAAGGCTGGACCAAATTGCGATGCTAAGTGCTTTCATTGTGGAGGGAAGGTCACCGAAAAGGAACCGCAAAGGTGTACTTGGCATCCTTGAAGAAGGATGGCGGTGGTAAAGGTACTTCCGTTCATACACTTGCTGTTTATATTACGGATATTTTTCTCGCTAACTCTTATATTAATTCTTGGGTATTTGATACCGGATCGGTTGCTCATATATGCAATACGATGCAGGGAATGATAAGAAGTAGAAGCGTGGGAAAAGGAGAAGTTGATTTCCGAGTTGGCAATAATGCAAGAGTTGCTGCGTTGAACGTCGGGACAATGCAGCTTCACCTGCCGTCAGGATTTATTTTGGAATTGAATAATTGTTATTTTGTTCCTAGTTTAAGTCGAAACATTGTGTCACCTTCATGTTTGATGAAGGATGGTTATTCATTTGCGAGTAAAGACAATGGTTGTGTAATCTCTAAGAATGATATGTTTGTGGCTTTTGCATCCATTGTGAATGGGTTATTTATTTTAAATCTTGATGATGCACCTATCTGTAATGTTAATGCTAAAAGGCCTCGGCTTAATGAGTTAAGTCCTACCTATATGTGGCATTGTCGTTTGGGTCATATAAGTGAGAAGCGCATGAAGAGGCTCCATTCCGATGGGCTTCTAACTTCGTTTGATTTTGAATCTTACGAGACATGTGAGGCTTGTTTGCTAGGCAAGATGACCAAGGCGCCTTTCAATGGTTTTCCCCGAGAGAGCTGCCCTCGACTTGTTGGAACTTGTACATACTGATGTATGTGGACCGATGAGTACGACAGCTAGAGGCGGATTTCAATACTTCATAACTTTCACTGATGATTTTAGTAGATATGGTTATGTCTACCTAATGAAAGACAAGTCTGAAACCTTTGAAAAGTTCAAGGAATTTCAGAACGAAGTAGAGAATCAACGTGGCAAGAAAATCAAAGCCTTGCGATCTGATCGTGGAGGTGAATATTTGAGCCACGAATTTAGCAATCATCTAAAGAGTTGCGGAATTGTTCCACAACTTACACCGCCTGGAACGCCACAGAGAAACGGCGTGTCCGAGCGGCGACGTCGGACTTTGTTAGACATGGTTCGGTCTATGATGAGCCGCATGCACCTTCCACTATTGTTTTGGGGATACGCTCTAGAAACAGCCGCTTTCACACTAAATAGGGTACCGTCTAAGTCCGTAGTTAAGACACCATATGAGATGTGGACTGGTAAGAGTCCCAGTTGTCTTTTCTCGAAAATTTGGGGTTGTGAAGTTTATGTTAAACGACTTATATCGAGATAAGTTAACACCCAAATCGGACAAGTGCTTCTTTGTGGGATATCCAAAGGAAACTTTAGGGTATTACTTCTATAACCGATCGAGGGCAAAGTGTTTGTTGCTCGGAACGGTGTTTTCTTAGAGAAAGAGTTTCTCAAAAGAGAGAAAAGTGGACAAAAGGTGTATCTTGAAGAAGTTCAAGATGAGCCGACAGAAACGACTCTACAAGTGATGCTAATGTAGCGTAACAAGATGAGATACCGTGGCAAGAGAAGCACCACCACAACCACGAAGATCTGCAAGAGTCATAACCCCATCGGTAAGACTTCGTGAAGCACGAGGGGAGCCGTTGTTGTTAGACAATGATGAACCAAATGACTTATGCGGAAGCAATGATGGACCCAGATTCCGAGAGATGACAAAGTGCCATGAGATCCGAGATAGATTCTATGGGAGCCAATCAAGTTTGGAACTTAGTTGACCCGCGATGGTGTTAGACCCATCGAAAGTGCAAATGGATCTATAAAAAGAAAAAAAGATATGGACGGAAATGTTCACATCTATAAAGCTCGACTTGTCGCAAAGGGTTTTCGGCAAGTTCAAGGAATTGACTACGATGAGACATTCTCTCCAAAGAGCGATGCTTAAATCTATCCGGATCATTCTAGCAATAGTCGCTTATTTTGATTATGAGATTTGGCGGATGGATGTTAAAAACAGCCTTTCTAAATAGAAATTTAGAAGAGGACGTGTATATGATACAGCCCGAAGGTTTTGTTGATCCAAATAATGCTAGAAAAATATGCAAGCTTAAGAAATCTATTTATGGGTTAAAGCAAGCATCTCGGAGTTGGAACATTCGTTTTGATGAGGTTGTCAAAGGGTTTGGCTTCCGTCAGAATGAAGAAGAGCCTTGCGTTTATCAAAAGGCTAGTGGGAGCGCTTTGTTGTGTTTCGATCTTGTATGTGGATGACATACTATTGATTGGGAATGATATTCCTATGTTGCAATCTGTAAAGACTTCACTGAATAATAGTTTTCTATGAAGGATTTAGGAGATGCAAAGATACATCTTGGGCATTAAGATCTATAGAGATAGGTCGAAGAGGCTAATAGGATTATGCCAAGATACGTACATTGACAAGGTGTTGAAACGGTTCAACATGGAGCAGTCCAAGAAAGGGTTCTTGCCTATGTCACATGGTATGCATTTTAGCGACAAGCAGTGTCCTTCATCAGATGAAGAGCGCAAACGCATGAGTAAGGTTCCATATGCTTCAGCAGTTGGTTCCATCATGTATGCCATGATATGTACTCGCCCAGATGTCTCATATGCTCTAAGTGTTGCGAGCAGGTACCAAGCTAATCCTGGTGAGAGTCACTGGACGCTTGTTAAAAACATTCTTAAGTACTTGAGAAGGACTAAGGATGAGTTCCTAATCTATGGAGGTGAGGAGGAGCTCGTTGTAAATGGTTACACCGATGCTAGCTTCCAAACTGATGCAGATGATTCACAATCTCAATCAGGATATGTGTTCACAATAAATGGTGGTGCAATGAAGTCGGAAAAGTTCCAAGCGGAGACAAGGACCGATTCTACAGCAGAAGCCGAGTACATTGCAGCTTCCGAAGCTGCAAAGGAAGGTGTTTGGATGAGGCGGTTCCTCATTGAGCTTGGTGTGTTTCCTAATGCGGCTAGCCCATTGAATCTACATTGTGACAACAATGGGGCGATAGCGCAGGCTAAGGAGCCAAGAAATCACTAGAAGAACAAACATGTGCTCATGGAAATTTCACCTCATTCGCCGGGTTCATCAAAGGAGGTGAAATTATGATGTGCAAGATACACACGGATTTGAATGTAGCAGATCCGTTGACAAAGGCCCTTCCACAGCCTAAGCATGAGGCGCACGTGAGGTCTATGGGTATTAGACATCTTAGAGATTAACTCTAGTGCAAGTGGGAGACTATTGGAAATATGCCCTAGAGGTAATCATAGAGATGATGATATTGTGCCAGTATCCATGATATGTAATATGTCCATTGAATATCCATTAAAGACAACTTGTATTGATTGGCAATTATGTGAATTGTTTGTGGAACTCTTTTACTTGTATGGTTATTCTATATTTGTCCCTGGTCGGAGTTCATGTGAGGACACACATGAATATTAGACTAGCACATGTATTAGTTGATGGCTATGTTTCACAAGCCATGGACATGGAGATGTCAAACTAATAATGTGGGCACATGTATGACATGTAGGCTGGACTGACCCAACAAGAGATTGTCTCTATACACATCATATACGTTATGTCCTTCGACCTGAGATTGTTGTATGTGCTCGAGATGTGTATCGACCTGCTTAGAAACTGACAAACGCTACTCCGTTACTGGGTAGTTATAAAGGAGGTCTTCGGGTTTATCGAGAAACATGCTATGAGACATAGACAATCAAGATGGGACTTGCCCCTCTCTGATGAGAGTGATATCACTGGATCACTCAAGTGATTGGATCAACAAATGCATGGCCGTGCTTGGGTTAAGTGTTAACCCACGAGTTGAACCAAATATCATGAGGCAAGGGAATAACATGTATGTGGTCGTGGTGGTTCGTCCCGATATGATCATTTGCGTGCATAATAGGAGTTGTCACGCCTTGCTAGAGGCCGCCCCATCAACTATTGGGCGAGTAGGAGTACTCGGCCCATGTCTATGTGTGCGTGAACCCATAGGGTCGCACGCTTAAGGGACCGGAAGCCTAATTCGGGTTGGACCCGAATTAGACAAGGCTTAGGGTTACTAATGGGCCTCCAACTCGGGAGCACATTAGGGACGCCTATATAAGTAGAGGGGAGGGGCGCGGCCAGAGTGATCCACGCCTTTTGACTGCCGCCGCCGCCCTCCACGCTTCGCGCCTTCGCTCCTCGCGGACCTAGCAGACCGGAGGCGCACGCTTCTCCCCCGTACGTGTGGGACACCTCGGAGGTGCTGCATCCGAGCACGAGGACGAACCGCAAGTTGTGGGAGGACTTGCTGGACGACCACGCAACCGCACGGCACCGCCGCGGACGTGTTCGACTACATCGAGTCGTCTTCCGCTGCACCTACATCGCCGAGTGGTATATCCGTAACCTATCTCTAGCAGTAGATCCTGGATTATGGGGCGAAAATTTTTTGATTTTCTGGCTAGCGTAGCATCCTCATAACCCTTCAGCACCAGCGTTTGATATCATGGTCAACGGACAATAGTATGTCTCTTGAGAAATAAAGGTTCCGACAACGATTTCTTCGAGACTCCAAGTGACAACTTGTGATATGTGTCATGCCCGACAGCTAAGTGTAGGATAATAATAAGCAATTTTGCCGAGCCACGGCTTGGGAACATCCGATTCAGATTGAGAGCTTATTTCAACTAAGGATCTATTAGAATCTTAGTGTTTGGCTCGGGACTCCGGGACGTGTTTGGCTCAGGACTCGGGACGGGGGAGCTTGGGACTCAGACAGGATGAAGTGGTATATCCCACTTCATCTTGGAGTTTAGTTGGAGAACACTAGGGGCGAGTCATCCCCGAAAGGACATATTCCCTCATATTAGAAGACAACTCCATAAAAAAAAAACGAGCGGACTAGGGCGCACAAGAGGAACGATGTTTTCCTCTGCCTCGAGCAAAATGGGCCATGCCGGCGAGCGGTCGCGCCGGTGGGTGGGCAGGCGCGGTGGCCGGTGACACGCCGGGCGGGCCGAAGGACGGGCGGTGACGAGAGCTCGCCCATGGTGGTTGGGCCAAGCCGATGACGAACGAGGGGCTAGCAGCGGTCAAGTGCCCGGCAAGGCGCTGCGGGTGGTGAGGTGGATGCCGTGGACGCCACGCCGCCGGTGAGCAGGCGGATGGGCGGCGATGGGCGGTGGCCGAACTCACCAGCAGCGCCAAGCATGTCACAACGACAAAGATGAAGACGCAAGAGTAGAAAAGGCGCAGCCTGTAGCTGAAGGCGTATTCTTATATTTATGTAATACATACCGTATGACCGGTGGGATCTAGACACCAAAGCCATCGAGCCTTAAGACTGCCCGCCATGCGTGTAACGAATTATCGAATATTATCAAACTAAATACGTAAAAAGCCGAGAAGCTTTCCTCCGCGCTTGGGCCGAATCCGCGATCCAACTTGATTGCTCACGCCGCCGGGCGATCGCCGACGGCCGGGGGTGACAAGTGGTATCAAAGGCGGTCCTTCCTCGGCAATCCAACCCACCCACCCAAGAACCTACCAATTCATCTAAACCGGAGGCGGCGGCGGCAGTGTACCAGATCCGTGACGACCACTTCCTCAGCGCATGGCGGCGGCGTGATGGGACTGCGGGCGGCGCCAACTCAAGTCTTCCCCGCACGACGACGCGTCTTCACCTGGGGTTGGGCATCGACAACTGGATCGGCGGTGTTTCCCTTTGTGAGCTCTCTGAACTAGCTCGCTGTATTTTCTCTAGCACGGATCGAGTCAGCAACGAGGGTTGTGGAGCGATTTTTTCCACGTAAAATTCCATAGTTGCGCTTGATTATCGGTGCGGTGGCGAACGGCGGGAAGAGTCCATCGACTTGGGTTGCGGGACTTGTTTTCGTGTAAAATCCCTCGGTCGACGCCTCTCTTCCAGGTGTTGGGGGATTTGGTGAAACACGCAGTAGGGGAGGTTTCGACCAAACCTGTTGTTTCACCGATTCAAGCTCCGGGATTGCACGGATTGCAGCAACGGCTCCTAAGCAAGTACCTCCTAAGCCTTCGGCACAGACAAAGATCCTGCTGGATCACATGTCTAGGAGCCAGGAGGATGAGAAGAGCAAGTGGGACGATGTCATGGAGAACTTCAACCTCTTGTTCACCAAAGATGAATGATATCAGCGTCATTCAACAAGATCTCAAAAAGCAACTCCAAGAGAACAATGCCAAGATCGATGCATGTGTTGCTGAGCAACAATTCATCGCAAAGCAAGTCAGAGCCAATGGCCGAGCAAAGGCGCACCTCACTCTCAAAGCGGTTTGATGATACTAAAAGTGAGCAGTCGGTTTCAGTGGTGTTTGAGGAGGAAAACCCATTTGCTACAGACTATGGCAAGGGGAAGGAGGCTTACAAACCATCAACTTTCAAGTCTCACAAGCCACCACACGACTATCATAGCAAGAAGGATTCCCTCCCACATCATACCCTTCCCAAGATGATATTCCCAAACTTTGATGGTACTCAACCTAAGGTATGGCTGACCAAGTGCTCCAATTACTTCAACATCTACAGCATACCAGAGCATCTATGGGTTCAGGCAGCTTCAGTGCATTTGGAGGGAAATGCTTGCTAAGTGGTGGGAAGCATATACCATAACCAACCCAACAGTATCTTGGTCGACCTTTTCCACTACCATTCAGGCAAAGTTTGGAGGAGATGATTACATAAATGCAATCAATAGCCTGCTCACAATCAGGCAAACAAAATCAGTTGAAGAGTATACAACTGAGTTCCAAGCTCTGCAGTATGAGATTGCTATGCATGGGGACACTTTGGATGATCTGTTTGTAGCATCTACCTATGTCAATGGGTTAAGAGAAGACATCAGAGCCATGGTAGAACCCCAAGTTCCCACCACAGTGGACAGAGCTATAACAGTTGCAAAAATTCAACAAAAGATTCTGGACAGAGCTAAGAGCAAGTCACAGAGATATCAAACAGCAAGCAAGGCTCCTCAATTCAAGATAGACAGGCCTCAGAACACTTTCAGGACCTCTATGGAGGGACAAACAGTTGAGGGACTACCACAAGGAAAACAACCTTTGCTTCCAGTGTGGGGAAAAGTTTGAACCAGGTCATGCAGCGGTTTGCACTAAGAGGGGTAAACCTCAAATCAATGCCATGATTGTTAATGATCTGGACAGGGAATTAAGTGATGATGTCCTGAATGAGTTAGCTATTGATGAAGTACTTACAGAAGACTTCTGTCAACTCTCTCTGAATGCCCTATCTGGCACCACCTCCCCTGATTGTATAACAATTAAAAGTACAGTCAGAAACAAAACAATGTTAATTCTGGTGGATACTGGAAGCACTCATAGCTTCATTAGTGCTCATTTTGTCAATCTCACTAACCTGCCTACTATACCAACCAAAGAGCACCGAGTTAAGGTAGCCAATGGATAGGGGATCAATACCTCAGCAAAGGTTCAGCAAGTTCAATGGTACACTCAGGGCCATACCTTCACTCATGATATGATAGTGTTGGACACTATACCCTATGATGCTATACTTGGTTATGACTGGCTAAGAGCTAACAGTCCTATGACTTGTGACTGGGTAGCTAAAACCTTGCAATTTCAACATCAAGGCAAGCTCAAGCTGATCCTTCACCTTAGCTACATTCCATCTCAGCTAAGCAGTTGTACAAGTCCACTAAGGGCAATGATATATGGGCTTATGTGATGCTAGACACTGTGAACAAGGAAGATAGTGTACCCAAATTGCAAAACCAGCCGGCTGTGATACAAGATCTGCTAACTACATATGCTGATGTCTTTAATGACCCACAGCAACTACCACCACATCGAAGCTATGACCATGCTATCCCTCTAGTTCCCGACGCAGTGCCCGGTCAACTCAAGACCCTATCATTA
The DNA here is from genome assembly GCA_015844335.1 of Chrysopogon serrulatus. Taxonomy (NCBI): domain Eukaryota; kingdom Viridiplantae; phylum Streptophyta; class Magnoliopsida; order Poales; family Poaceae; genus Chrysopogon; species Chrysopogon serrulatus. Next base: position 52,964 of record JADLZL010002321.1, on the reverse strand, counting down.
CAGTCCACAACACAAAAAATGTAGATTGAGAAACAAGTTAGACGATTCTTTGGATCAAGGTCTCATCACACATAGTCATAGCCCTTTTGCATTCCCAGTACTCCTAGTCAAGAAAAAGGATGGAAATTGGAGATTTTGTGTTGATTATAGAAGATTGAATGATTTGACAATCAAAAACAGATTTCCCATGCCCATTATAGAGGAGATCCTAGATGAACTAGCTGGTTCCAAGTACTTCACTAAGCTTGATATGAGATCCGGATATCACCAGGTGAGAATGTTACCCGAGGATGAGTACAAAAACCGCATTCAAGACACATCATGGGCACTACCAATTCAAAGTTATGCCCTTTGGGCTAACCAATGCCCCAAAGAACTTTCAATGCTTGATGAATCAAGTACTCATCCCATTCTTGAGAAAGTTTGTGATGGTCTTTCTAGATGATATCCTTATTTATAGCCCATCAATTGAGGAGCATGTGGTTCACCTACGCAAGTGCCGGAAACTCGAGAGCAAACAAACTTTATCTCAAGCACTCCAAATGCAGTTTTGCACAAAGATAGTATAGAATATCTGGGCCACATCATTTCAGACAAGGGAGTGGCCACAGAACCCTCCAAGATACAGGCCATGCTGAATTGACCAGTCCCAACAACTGTAACTGAATTGAGAGCTTTCTTGGGCCTCACAGGGTATTACAGAAAATTTGTGAAGAAATATGGGTTGATAGTCGGGCCCCCGACAAACTTATTGAGACTCAAATAGTTTACATGGACTGAACAAGCACAATTGGCCTTTGACAGTTTGAAAACTGCAATGACAACAACCCCAGTCCTGGCATTACCCAATTTTTAGGAGCAATTTACAGTTGAAACTGATGCATGTCTGGATGGCATTGGTGCAGTGCTCATGCAGAGAGGCCAGCCAATTGCTTATCTTAGCAAGGCATTGAGTGACAAGCATCAACAGCTGTCCATATATGAAAAGGAATTTCTTGCCCTCATTATGGCTGTAGAAAGGTGGAAACCTTATCTCTTGAGACAGGAATTTATCATCCTCACCGATCACAAATCACTGGCATACCTCCAAGACCAGAATCTGCACTCAGAGCTTCAAAGAAAGGCTATGACAAGACTCATGGGATTAAACTTCAAGATTCAGTACAAGCACGGCAAAGAGAACATTGCAGCAGATGCCCTATCCGTAGTGGCCCATCTCATGCCACTTCTTCAGTCATTTTCAAGGTGCAACCCCCAAAGGGATCCAAGAGATCCTCAATACATATGCTACAGACCCTCAAGCCCAACAACTCCCCGACCGAGCTAGCAAAGACACACCCCCAATGATCAAGGTTTTGCATTGGACAAAGGGTCTGATCGAAAGGCAAATCTTATTTGGATCAGTAACAATTCAGCTCTCCAAATAAGACTTATTGAAACATTCCATGCAAGCGCAATTGGGGGACACTCAGGGGTCAATGCCACTTACCACAGGCTCAAGCAACATTTTACATGGAAAGGAATGAAGGCAGATGTTGAAAAATATGTCCAACAATGTGCAGTGTGCCAGCATACAAAGCACAGCCTGCAGCACCCTACTGGTCTCCTCCAGCCCCTTCCTGTTCCAGAGGGAGTCTGGATAGCCCTATCCATGGACTTCATCGAGGGTCTCCCTAAATGTGAAGGCTATTCAACAATCATGGTAGTTGTTGACAGATTCACCAAATTTGCTCAATTTATCCCAGTCAAACACCCATACACTGCACATCATATTGCTCAGCTATTCATGGACAACATAGTTAGGCTTCATGGGTTACCAAGTTCAATAGTAACTGACAGAGACACAATCTTTGTGAGTGCCTTTTGGAAGCAACTCTTCAAGCTGTACAAAGTCCAACTCCAATTCAGTACTGCTTACCATCCACAAATGGATGGCCAGACATAGAGGGTCAACTAGTGTGTTGAAATGTATCTATGGTGCTCAGTGCAAGATTCACCTACAACTTGGAAAGCCTGGCTCTCCTTAGCTGAATTGTGGTATAACTCAGCTTTTCACAGTTCCCTGGGGTGCTCACCATTCAAGGCATTATATGGCTATGATCCAAATCTTGGCGCAACACCAGAACCAACAGCTGACACACCACCATCAGTAACTGACTTGATTGAACATAGAGAACTGCACCTTCAATTGCTGAAGCAACGGCTAGAACAAGCCCAGAATAGAATGAAGATATTTGCTGACAAGAACAAAACAGATCACACCTTCTCGGTGGGAGACGAAGTCTTATTACGTCTGCAACCTTACACACAGTCCTCGGTCGCAAACCGACCTTTTCCCAAGTTGGCGCATGTTCTTTGGCCCTTATACAGTCATGGAGAGGATTGGTAATGTGGCCTACCGCCTGACTTGCCGCCAGAGAGTAAAGTGCACCCAAATTCCACATATCCCAACCGAAACCATTCCATGCTAACTATACCCTAGTCTTTTCCAAGTTACCCAGGTTGATAGATTTGCAGGCGGCTGATGCCGTTCCGGCCACAATTCTGGATTGTCGTCTCGTCTGCAAGGGGAACAACGCCATCACGCAAGTCCTTGTGACATGGACAGGTTTACCGGCGTCTTCAGCAACCTGGGAAGACTATCATGTCATCAAGGCATGCTTTCCAGCAGCACCTGCTTGGGGACAAGTGTTGACATTTCTAACGTCGCTACTAGAAATAGAGGTAAAACCCTATCCCCAAGAACGGCGCCAAAAAATGCTTGTTGGTATTTCTTATGCACAATTAAAATATGAAAGATTCCGCAAGCGCACGTAAAAACCATTGTAGCATTTTACCGGGAGTATTCCGTATCGTTATTTATATTTTACCACCTGGAAACAATGGATAGAGACATTGATAGTTCACCATCATGTATCTACTAACTAATACACCAACTAGATTAAAGTAGGGGTAAACGATAGATTGATGATAGGAATTATGCATATATGACACACACCGGAGAATTCTATGATAAAAGAGTAGATAGCTAAAGTGAGAGGACAACGGGAGAGATCACGGTTCCTGAATACTTGTCTATTACTAAGGTTCTATAATAACTGATTCATGGTAAATAAAGTAATCACACAATAACACTTCGGGACATCAGAACACTAGTCACGGAAAGGGGTGAGAAAGGGACTAGGAAGCTCCGACTACGGTCCTACAAACACCAACCCTAACATGGTGGAATACGCCGGCCGGCCGTGGTCGGCTGTCACCACACAGGGCTACCACAACTATATGTTGGACTGGGTGCAATCTCAGGTAACCTATAGTCTAGACGCCATGTCTATACTACGAATTACTACTCTAGTCACACGTAATAACTAGAGCACCTAATACAAGCGGAGATCCTATGCTAAAGTATAACAACTATACTAACCAATTAAATGTAATGCATAAAAGTAAATAGAGAAGATAAATATATTAAAGCATAAGTCTTACAAAGAATAAATACAAAGACATACCAAAACTCGATGACTCTTCCGAAGACTCCTCCGAACCCCGGCGTAGCGCCGCTCTCCCTAACTCTCACTAGAACTACATTGGAAAATCTAGCCCTAATTCTCTAGAGATGAGAGGTCATCCATTCGAGGGACGCCTCTACATCTCCAATAATGTGGTGCCCTTAGGGAGGGGGTCTACCTCTTTATTTATAGTCTAGAAAAGCCTCCACCTCTTCCTCCGGCAAGCGATGTGGGACTAATTCGACTTGAGCAACGGTGGAGATGCAAATCCTAAGGCGGTAGGAGGCCGTCCGTCAAAGCGGGCCTCGATTGGACTCGGAGAGCGCCGGCCGGCCCCCGGGGGGGGCGGGCGGCCCCACCCTCAGAGCAGTGGGCCCCACCTTCGGTATATCGCCTTCTAGTGCCTTCTAGAGTCTTCTAGTGTTGGTTTCGGTGTAGAATTGATATCTTTTGACTCTAAACTCCGAATATAGCAAATGATATGTCCGTTTCGATCGTCTCAACGAGCCTGTCACAATGGTGTTGTCCAATTCCCCATTTAAGATACTTTTATTTGATGAAAAATTGCATATTCCTGCAACACAAGTGAGAACACCAAAACTCGTGGAACTTGTTAGAATCAAAACCTACAACTATGCTTTATGGTTGATATCATGTTATATTGAGCAATAGTTAATGGTATAAAATAGGCGTTAAGGACCGTCAACAAGTTCCCCCAAGCTTACCCTTTGCTAGTCCCTTAGCAAAGCCTAACTACTAAATTTGGATCAGGGAGTTGCTACAATGCTTTCACTTCTCAAAAGTACACATGCTTTCAAACTGAAATTCTCTCTTGAATTAGACAAAACTGCTCTAACTTTCAAACTTACCCATGTTACCATTAACTATGGAGCTTTTCAACTTTCACGTGAGTCTTGAGTAATTGAAAGATAGAACAATCAAGTCAAGCACTACGTCTCAAATTCTTCACTCAACCAATATTCTAGAGTTTTTACAAGTTTTTGAAATAAAACTCAGAGCTTAATTGTATGACACCCTCAAGTCTCTTAATATGTGGTATTTATGGATCTCACTTGAGGCATTTATGTTATCATGCCCTGCTATGACTAATGATTATAGTGGAGCTCATAGGAGGGCATTAAACAAGGATGAGCATACTTGCAATTCATATATTGTAAAGTCAAACAATGGATCCATAGAGAGTCAAGTCATACAATCAAACCAAGATATGCATGTGTATGAAATATAGTGGATAGGTGAATATATGGTGGCTAAACCTAATTCTACTTTTGCTCTTTAGAAATAAATCTCTCTCTTGGACTTAGAACTTTCACAGGAAAACATGGGCTATCTTTATTCTTTTTCTTCTTTCTCTTTTTTCTTCTTTTCTTTTTTTTTTAAGGAGGCAAGCATTTTAACTTCCTCTTATTTTTTTCTAATAACTTTTCTTTTTACATAGCCATATGCATCCTTTGAATACAATAAATGATTAGAGAGATAACAATAAGAACGTAGAGCATTAAACAAGGGGTTATCCTATGGGGTATATTTTTTAGTTGTTCACTCCCAAAGATAGGAGAAGAACATTTTTAAGGTGGATCTGGATGAAAGTGAAAAAAAAATGATTGCGCTTACTCCCGTGGATAGGAGCAATGCATATATTGGTGGAGTGTGTGAGTGTGATCTTGATTTTAAAAGCATGACAAGACTCTCATAAGGTATACAACAAAGGTTGACTAAACTCAGTGCAAAGCACGCAGCATGATTGAGCAAAGGTTTTCCTATTCTAAATGTATATCATATATAGCTTTGGTAGGAATTTAAACTTTATCATACAAGAGCTCATCATGTAAGATTTTTAGTTTTTAAAAGATAAATCTCCAGAACTTAGTATTGCTAGGAATAAGATAAATAGCAGCTTAGACTTTCTCATATCATATCCCTCAATTACCTAGACTTAGCTTAAGTATATGCCTCCACAAGTTTCAGGTTCAGAGTAAATTCTTATATCAAAACAGTCATATCCAAAACTCAGGAGAATTTAAGGTTGAAAACTAGGCACGTGAAAGGAATTACGACAGAGCAACTATTCATCATCTCCAAGACAGAATTTTATTGTTCTTCAGTTTTTATTTGATTCTTAACAACTAGATAGAACTGTAAACACACTCTATGATCACACCTTAATAAATAGCTAGAGTATTTTTATTTGGTTTTGAGTGTTATTCATCTTTTTATTTCTTTTTTAGACTAATGGACTCATAAGAGACTCTACAGACGTGGACCTTCATGTGCCCACATATTTTTGGTATTTTATGACTATAAGATAGACTCGATAATCGCATAGGTATACTTACCTGATAACTAGGGGTTGCTCTCCCCAAGCCGGATGTTGCTATAGTTGAGCATTAAAGCCGAGTGGTCCTCATAGAGGAGCTCATACTTATAAGAGCAAGTGTTGCTAGGAATACTTCAATCTCATCACTCAAGAAGTTACTTTCTTCACATAGAGGTCAGCCGTGTGTCGAGAGATGTGCTTCGAGTGATGAAGATGAAGATTCCCCGGGTGAGCTGGCTCTTGAGTCATCCTGCAGAAAAACTCTCACAAAACACCAAAACTCGTGGAACGGTATTAGGATAAAACATTAGTGGTTAGCCGCTTTTAGGATTGGGTGTTGTGGAGGTTTCAAAGTATGTTTATGATAACAAAGATATTACAAGAGGATGCTCAATTAATATTTTTAGATTTTATAGGTTTATATGCAGAAAGTACAAATGCATAATATGTATTTTTTTTTTGTAGGCCACCACAGTGAGAACTCCTATAACTTTTACGTTACAAGGGTTTCATATGGGGCTTAATTAATTTTTTTTTTAAGATGCATGACTGCAACCTAATGCATATCTATTTATTTTTATTATATTCTATGTAATACTAATGTAGAAAAGTAAATATGGTTAAGAGAAAATAAATCATGCAATGTAAGAAAGTAAATATGAATAACTACCGATGTTACCTCACGGCAAGGGTTCGATGTTTTGAGTCCTCCGACTAGACTCCTCCTTGCAATAGTTCATTGACCGAGTACTTCGGTTTGCTTCTAAGGATGAGGATTGAGGTGGTGTCTCCACTAGTGGCGTTTCCAATGGTGTGCCACCTTCTTCCTTTCTTTTTGTTAGCATCTCAAAGCCAATCTTATGTGCATCCTTGTTACTAGTTTTAGAACTCCCACTTGTAGAATTTGGGAAATCTCCTCACACTTTGCTTGAAGTGGGTTCTACTCATAAAGACAAGGTAGAGATCAAGTGCAGGGGCTCCATTGGTGGGAAAACACCAACAGAACCAGAAATTTATTTATTCTCTAACCTTAGGCACAATAAGATTGATGTCTTTTCTCATTGTTCATTTATAACATGAGAGATCAAGAGTATAAATATGGCATTTAAGTTTACTAGATAAAGGAGTGGAGTTGCTTAACCTATGGAAGAGTTGTTCATCTTTATAAGTTATCAAGATTAACATGATGACAACCATCTTCAAAAAAAATAAGATATATCATATTTGAGCTCATTTGGTTAAGATTGAGATCAAGAGAATAGTGCTATGGTATGTACTCCAAGATCAAGAGGAAATGATAACCACTTACCTTTAAGATGTTACCTTTATTACTAGAGCATGATGACACCATGTAGTAAAGGATAGATGATTTTAAATGGTCTTTTTCCTTCCTTGCAGCTTGAGCATCTTGTCTCATATGTTGTACTCCTTTCTCACTCTTCTAGACTTTTGTTTCTCTTATTATTTTTTTCCTGCAAGGGATTAGTAGACAACACATACCCGAAGGAATATACTATTTATTTAAAGTACGGATAGTGTTTGCCAAAGAGTTAAATATTAATCTATAACTCATGTTCTAAATGATTCACCATTACTTCAACTTTTTTAACAAGGTTAAGATAATGATGTTATTTTGAAGAATAACTTTAAACCTCGATTTGATTCTATGAAGTCTCCTAATATGATTTAAACATTTTTATACAGGAGAGGATCAATAGTTTATATATACAACCAAATTCTTATACAAATATACTTTGATGTTATGATGTTTAAATAATATTCTAAAGCATACTTATAATAGAGTAAGGAAGTTTAAAAGACTAGAGATAGAACCAAGAATATGTAGGTGAACCAAAAGAATATTTTGTTTGTTTTAAGTTTTAATAACTTAAGCATGACATAAGGTATGGATTAACAACGTGATATAAGATATTGAATATAGTTGAAAGTTGCATGAGACTTGGGTAAACATACCTTATGTCTTGCAAGATGATTGGTCCACTATCATGGTAAAGTGTAGAAGGCATTGAAGTGTTTTTTTTCATCCATTTCTTTCCATCTTAATCCTTTCTATACACTTGTTCTTTCTTTTTCATTTCGAACCATGATCAGACATTTATTCTTTTTTTTTCTACATAAGTGTTAGTGGACACATACCCGAAGGATTGCAACAAGTTTAGAATGTGGGTTATGGTCCATATAATTTATGCAAATTTCATCTATGCTAGTGAAAGGATGTGCTTTTAGAATTACTTTGGCATAGATTTCTTCTAACAAATGTTGTTGGTGGCTGCACCGTTATATGGTTCAAGGCAAGGGTAACTTACGACAAAAGATTAAGTGAATAAACTTTGATACTTACAACTCTTCTATGGAGAATGAGCCATGTCTTCCTTTTTTGTGCAAAGTTATTGGACTTCATCACATGCCTTGATTCGTCTCTCGATGTGAGTTCATCTCTTGACTTACCCGAATTGAATTTGGGAATTTTCTGCAGGGGATTAGTCTAACAAAATATCCAATATCCACTAGAGCATACTTTTGGTTCAAAAATCAACCTAGACACCACGTCTAATTTGATTTAGGAAAGCATTTTAACCTAAGCACCACGCTTAATTTAAAAGCTTTTTAGAAGTAAACTCAACACACCTTATGATTCAAAAACCAAACTAGACACCATGTCTGATATAATTTAAGAAGGCGGTTTAAACCAAGCACCATGCTTAATTTAAAAGGTGTATGAAAATACTTTAAAACCAAAGCATACAATAGCAAACAAAGATAGCATGAAAGCACTTAGAGGTTTACTCAAATAGAGATAAAAAGCATGATCATGTATGGTGAGAATATATATTTTTTTTTCATTTTAAGTAGAGATGAAAGTGATATGCATATGTGCAAGGAACCGAACATGCTTTGTGGATTTGATATGAGATGAAGCAGATGCATGGATTGTTTAAAGTAAACATGCAAAGTGGATGCAACAGATAACTACTCATCAAATTTTAAGTCTATTAGCAAGACTATCTCACCTTTCTTTATCATACTACCAAGAATCACAATGGTAATTGTGATTAGCGTAGCATTTTTATTCGTCACATGTGATGAACTTTGAATTCATGTGATGATGACTTTTCTTTTCCAATCTACACATGGCTAAAATAATATATATAAATGTTTATACATACCTGTGAGATGGCAGGGCTTTATTGTTGATGGATCATGAATGTTTAGGCACCCTAGGTTCTTCAATATCTCCAATGTCTTGTTTTTGTGGAATTTCGCCAGAAGGTTGAAACGGTTGATATCCCGCTTATTCCATAACTCAACAAAACAGGGGTAATCCTACTAAAGCTAGTGGCGGACTAGATTAGTAGATATCAAGATTAGTATCAAAATCTCTACGCCAATTGTTTCCCCCAAGAATCCGGCGCCAAAAAAATGCTTGTCGACATTTCTAACGTCGCTACTAGAAATAGAGGTAAAACCCTATCCCCGACAACGGCGCCAAAAAATGCTTGTTGGTATTTCTTATGCACAATTAAAATATGAAAGATTCCGCAAGCGCCGTAAAAACCATTGTAGCATTTTACCGGGAGTATTCCGTATCGTTATTTATATTTTACCACTGGGAAACAATGGATAGAGACATTGATAGTTCACCATCATGTATCTACTAACTAATACACCAACTAGATTAAAGTAGGGGTAAACGATAGATTGATGATAGGAATTATGCATATATGACACACACCGGAGAATTCTATGATAAAAGAGTAGATAGCTAAAGTGAGAGGACAACGGAGAGATCACGGTTCCTGAATACTTGTCTATTACTAAGGTTCTATAATAACCGATTCATGGTAAATAAAGTAATCACACAATAACACTTCGGGACATCGTAACACTAGTCACGGAAAGGGGTGAGAAAGGGACTAGGAAGCTCCGACTACGGTCCTACAAACACCAACCCTAACATGGTGGAATACGCCGGCCGTCGTGGCTGTCACCACACAGGGCTACCACAACTATATGTTGGACCGGGTGCAATCTCAGGTAACCTATAGTCTAGACGCCATGTCTATACTACGAATTACTACTCTAGTCACACGTAATAACTAGAGCACCTAATACAGGTGGAGATCCTATGCTAAAGTATAACAACTATACTAACCAATTAAATGTAATGCATAAAAGTAAATAGAGAAGATAAATATATTAAAGCATAAGTCTTACAAAGAATAAATACAAAGACATACCAAAACTCGATGACTCTTCCGAAGACTCCTCCGAACCCCAAGCGTAGCGCCGCTCTCCTCCCTAACTCTCACTAGAACTACATTGGAAAATCTAGCCCTAATTCTCTAGAGATGAGAGGTCATCCATTCGAGGGACGCCTCTACATCTCCAATAATGTGGTGCCCTTAGGGAGGGGGGTCTACCTCTTTATTTATAGTCTAGAAAAGCCTCCACCTCTTCCTCGACAAAGCGATGTGGGACTAATTCGACTTCGGCAACGGTGGAGATGCAAACCCTAAGGCGGTAGGAGGCCGTCCGTCAAAGCGGGCCTCGATTGGACTCTGGAGAGCGCCAGCCGGCCCCGGGGTGGGGCCGGGCGGCCCCACCCTGTAGCAGGTGGGCCCCACCTTCGGTACATCGCCTTCTGGTGCCTTCTAGAGTCTTCTAGTGTTGGTTTCGGTGTAGAATTGATATCTTTTGACTCTGAACTCCGAATATAGCAAATGATATGTCCGTTTCGATCGTCTCAACGAGCCCGTCGCAATAGTGCTGTCCAATTCCCCATTTAAGATACTTTTATTTGATGAAAAATTGCATATTCCTGCAACACAAGTGAGAACACCAAAACTCGTGGAACTTGTTAGAATCAAAACCTACAACTATGCTTTATGGTTGATATCATGTTATATTGAGCAATAGTTAATGGTATAAAATAGGCGTTAAGGACCGTCAACAACAAGCAGAAGTTTCGGTGGGGGGAGATGTCACAACGACAGCATGAAGACGCAAGAGTAGAAAAGGCGCAGCCTGTAGCTGAAGGTGTATTCCTATATTTATGTAATACATACCGTATGACCGGTGGGACCTGGACACCGGTGGCCATCGAGCCTTAAGACTGCCCTATTGCGTGTAACGAATTATCGAATATTATCAAACTAAATACAGAAAAAAAGCCAGAGAAGCTTTCCTTTGCGCTTGGCCGAATCCGGCGATCCAACTTGATTGCTCACGTCGCCGGCGATCGCCGACGGCCAGGGGTGACAAAGCAACGACGAGAGAGGCGCCGGCGGACAGCGAGGTGCACGCAGGCACGATGCTAGGTAGGCAGGCGCCCCATAACTCGCCTCAAGCATGGCGTGACTCGCATCGATCTCATCGATCCGAGCACGAAAAGAAGATGCAACTATGTGGATGACATGTGGGTCCCACCGCATGCAGTGGCCTAACGGATGTTAGACAATGACATATCCTCCCCATCCTAGTCACTCTAGCCAAACATAAAACAAGGACATCTCGGCTCGATCCCTCAACCGAGCATTGAGATAGAACATTTCCATTCTCAATGTAACACCCTAGCCCAGAGATTAATAGAATTAATATGATATTCGTACCAATAAGTTGCGATTTCTTTTTCGGAAGCTTATTTCCAAAAAAAACTCTAAAGTTAAGCGTGCTTGGCCTAGAGAAATTTAGGGATGGGTGCCGACCGGGAAGTCTTTTCAGGTGTGCATGAGCGAGGACAAAGTGCACAGAAAAGACTGGTGCTGGTCTGTGAGGACAATAATAATCCTATTAAAGCTGACAGATGTAAGTGGGTCCGGCCTCAAGGAGGCGGGACGTTACAAATGGTATTAGAGCGGACTCTTGCGGTTTCACAAGCGCGTGTGTCGCAGTTGCGTAGGCATGGTGCGCATGGCACATGCGCTGGCAGTAGACACACTGACGCGACCAAGAGAGGAGGTTATTGGCCTGGGGTTGATCGACGAGGACGTTAATCTCTTAAGGGGGTGAGAATGTAACACCCGGTCTATGGCTTAATATGATTAATATGATACTCATACCAATACGTTGTAACATCTTTTCCGGAAGCTCATCTCCAAAAAACTCTAAAGTTAAGTATGCTTCGACTAAAGAAATCTAGGGATGGGTGACCCAAAAGACTTTGTTGGTCTGTGAGTGCAGTATTAGTCCTATTAAAGCTGACAGATGTAAGCAGGCCCATCCACCCATCTCGAGAAGTCTTCCCGGGTGCACGCAGAAATAACTGGTGTTGGTCTACGAGGGTAGTATTAGTCCTATTAAAGCTGACAGATGTAAGCAGGCCCAACTTTAGGGAGGCGGGACGTGGGATTTGCCACTGCTAAACAAAGAACTACAGATGCGGCTGGAAAGGCTCCTTCGTGCACATCTTCCACTTACCACTTCACATCTTCACCCATAGACACTTAGTGTCCATTCATTTATAATATTTGTCCTCCTTTTTTATCCTTATCCAATTTTGAAATACTAAGTATTATGGACATTAAATAATTTTAAATAAAAAAGTTGTCAACTATAAAATTTTATAACTTTTCTAGATCTATAACTTTGATTTTGGTTATTTCTCCATCGGAGGGCGTTTGAAAATTTTAAATTTCAAATATGAAAGTTTCAAATATAATTTTTTTATTCATAGATGATTTCAAATAAAAAGTTATTGACTACAAAGTCGTTTAACTTCTTAAGGCCCATAATTCTTCGTTTTGGTCAATTCTTTATCAGATGCCATATTTAAAAAAAAATTATATATGAGAAAATGCAAATGTAATTTTCTTTAAATATACGGCTTCAAATGAAAAGGTTTTCAACTACAAAAATTTTGTAACTTTTGTAATTAACCATGCATAGATGATTTCAAATGAAAAACTTGTCAACTACAAATATGTTTTACTTTTTGATATCTACAATTTTTGTTTTGGTCCTTTCTCCATCTGAGGTCATTTGAAATTTTAAATTTGAAATCGATGAAATTCAAATATAGTTTTCTTTGGACAGATGGTTTCAAATGAAAAACGTTTTAACTACAATGTTATTTAACCTTTTGAGATATATCACTTTCATTTTTGTCGTTTCTCCATCTAAGGTTATTTGAAAAATTCAATCAAACGTGAGAAATTAAAACTTAAGTTTTTATGCATAAATAATTTCAAATAAAAAAGTTATCAACTACAAAGTTGCATAACTTATTGAGATGTGTAGCTTCTATTTTGATCATTTCTCCATCCATAGTTGTTTAAAAAATAAAATTTTATTCAATGTTTGTAGAGGCGGCTAGAAACAATAGCCGAAATGCATTTAGAGGCAGCTTGGTTTGGACGTCCCTATAGAGATGGCGTTTAAATTCTTTGCTAATAAATCTAGCTAATGTCGTACCTACCACCCGACTAACAATTAGCTGGATGGATCAAAGAGTGCCTAGCTTTGTTTTTTAATGTACAAATAGTCCAGTAGGTACTCTTCAGAAAAGTAAAAATTCTAATAGTTCTTAATTTTCAGAAACAAAATATATTGCTATCAATTTGTTATACACTAATCATAATAGGTAAGAATAATGATTGTATCTAATTAATTTGGTGCTCTATAAATTAACTATGTCTATCATTTTATAAATTGCTACTCCCTCCATAAATTATAAGGCATTTGACTTTTTTGACTCCAAATTTGACCACTTGTATTATTTACAAATTTATGCAAAATATCACTTTTTGATGGCTTACTTTATTAATTAAAAAAATACTATATTTGCATATATTTTTTAAATATAAAACAAGTGATCAAATTTGGGTAAAAAGTCAAACAGTTTATAATTTGGAACGGAGGAAAAGTATAAATTGCCTATGCATATATCATTACGATATATTGGCAAATATGTGTGTCCGTGTAACCGGGTAACAAAAACTCACATGGCCCTGGCTCATTAAGCATGCCATGTTATAAAGCCTGGACACACTGCCCTCTAGAGTTAGCACACGACATCATTGTTGGACTACACATTAGTAAAAAAAGCTTTGTAGTGGCGCTTCTAATCATATTTTTACTAGCGTTTTTTAAAACTGCTAGTGTTAGTGGCCAGTGAAAATCAGATTTTGTATTGACGTTGTTTTGACACGATTTGTACATGCTTGCCCAGAATTCATATTTTTCGATTAAAAAATAGCAAGAAAAAAGAAAAAAATTTAACCAGGGGAGGCCACCGAGTGTAAATTGACCTTGTAGTGTAGGTTTTGTTAAGAAACAGCAACAAATAGGTACTATTTTTAGTGGCGGTTTTTGATTTGGTCCAACTTTTTGATTTGCACTAACATCCTTTAATCAAAATAGCCACTATAGAAATAAATACATAGCATCAAGAGAAATTATTTTTATGCTAGTGATAGCGTGTGCAACGAGACTTTAAAGTCTTTTTTTAACGCACCCATCAACGGGACGGCTATGGAGGCTGGACATCGGGGGCAGCCGGCTGGGATGGACGCTCCCAGCTGGTCAAAGTCGACGGTGTCGACGTCCGGCTGGCTGCCTGCTGTTAGAACCCGTAGATCGACGAGTAGGATCGGGTACATCATGTTTACAGTATGAAATCAGGGGTTCCTAGAACATGTTACTACTAGATCGGGAAGGAAGAAGACGAGTAGGGTTCGTTACCGACCATGATCGCATGAAGTATTAACGGGAGTAGCAGTTGCAGCAGTGGAGGACTCGCCGGTGTTCGTCATGGACGCCGGCGGCTCAAGGACATCGGCGTCGGCTTGGGGAAGAGGGAACGTCGTCGGAGTTGAAGGCAGATGTGGTCGAGATCGACGACGAGAGAGAGTGGAGTCGGCGGCGGCTTCTCGTCGCTGGCTGCGCCCCTCTCTGATCGGATTAGGGTTTGTCGTGGGCAATGCGGCTCGCGGTGAACCTTGTACTGTGAGCCGTCGGCCCCCACCTCTATTTATATTGCGCAGTGCGACAGGGGCCCACTAGCCATAAATGAGCTAGGCGCCTCTGATCAGGGCGCGAGGTCAAGGCGCGAAGTCAAGGCCCATTAACCGTTGGGCCAAACGGAAAGCGAGATCAACCTAACACCTGCGACGCGGGATGGCTCTGCGTCCCCCGCGGCGAGGGCGACAGAGGCCAGCCTCGCCAAGCTGCCGCCGGCGTGCTGCGCCTCGAGGAATGCCCAGGTGGTGTACAAAAGAACCGTGTGGATATTCTATCAAGCAGGCTCCGAATTGAACACGCATAGAGGCACCAATGTTGACACTTGCACACGAACACTGATACTTGCACAATGCTGCTGCCTGCAGTAGTGCAGTGTCACATTGCAGGTAAAGGTTCGCGTGGAAACAACAGCAGAATAGCAGTACAAGAGCTAAATTGTCCTCTTATAGACCAGCACTATTGTGAGTTTGACCCTACACGTATACGTATTAATGAGAGAAAAAAAACATCAACATATATCTAAAAAATTTGTCACGATGCCTCCAATACTAGCGATACATCACAAGCACGAATAGTGAACTAGTGCTACCTGTCAATAGCAACAGATCATTTGTTGTTGATAATGTCTAGACACCAAGGTAGCAGGCCAGGCACAATCTGCATTGCACCTTCCCTCATTAACTCAATTGCCAATCCTACAGTTATAACCAGATTGTTTCACAATTAATATGGAATGCAAGCAAATTATCAATTCAGGTGAAAATTGCTTGAGGCTAGCCAATCCTGTATTGCTGAGCTGACGCCAATTACATGATTCGACTCCCACTGTAGAACGCACATGCCGATATCATATCAGTAAAAATTTCAGCTATGCGCTAGTTATACAAGGCAATCTTCAAAATAATAATGCACTGCAAACTGTTTTCCACACACATAATGAGCTTGAGAAACTCACTACTATCCATAATATCTGAACTCTTTATTCAATTCAAGGATGCATGTTTGATGATGATTTCATTTTTATTTCCGTAATATGGAACTGCATGAGAAATCTAATAGGCACCTCTCTAAGTTAGCTTCCCATCCTTCCGAAGGCTTTGAATAATCGTCCTCTGAAAAAAGCAAGACCAGAAATAAAGATGACAACTGCTTGGCGCTGAAAGACAAAAAAAATATGGTCAATATAAATTTCACTCGTATGTTTGTCGCCTGATTCCTGAAAGACAAGAACTTAACCAGACCAATATCACTGCCACGTGAGTTTGTACCCCATGTGAGCATTCTCTCAGCAATGTTTTGCTTCTGGTCCAGGTTGCCGGATGCTTGGTAGTTTAATTTGTAGTCACTCACATCATCAGCATCCATGTGTCCGAAAAAGAAGAGCAAAGCAAAGGTAGCATGACCAAAAGTAAACCAACCCCTTGGACTGCTGCGAAAAACACCATCTGATTTCAAAGTAGCTCGATCTAATTCAAAAATTTCCCCTAATTGAGCACACCGCGCATATTTTTTTACAGTAGTAGGATCAGAATAACTTACTTCATTAAGTTCGCCACCATAGAACTCCACCGTTACGCCTACTTGTTCAACACTATATTTGGATTCTGCTCTTCTAAAAGGAATGTCCGCTCTCACAATTCCCTCTTCATCTACCAAAACTACCAGAAATGTTTCAAAAAAAAGTAGGCATACGATGTACAAAAAGCTCATGTCCTTCTTTATCTCTAAAGACGAGATGTCCTAACCATCCAACAGCTATGCCATCCCCATTATCCATTGAGCCTGCTCTAAATAATCTCCCCTTTGCCGGATTATTACTAATATAATCATAAAAGGCTAATTTTTCGGGAATTTTAGACCAAGCTTCTGATAAACTAAAATTTTTGGCTAATCCGTCGCTAACTCTTCGATATATTTCTTGCTGAAAGTATCCTTGATCTCACTGATAACGAGTAGGCCCAAATAATTCGATTGAAATAGTTGCTGATCCATACCACATAGTTCCGGCAACTACGAAAGCAGCAAAAACACAGCAGCGATACTACTGGAAAGTACGGTTTCAATTTTGCCCATACGTGACCCTTTGTATAAACGTTGAGGCGGACGGACACTTAGGCCTTGTTCGGATGAGCTCCAAATTCCAACTTTTTCCACTCTCTCTCCATCACATCAATTTTTACCCATATATATGGAGCACTAAATGTAAGTAAAAAAAAATAACTAATTACACAGTTTAGTTGTAAATCATGAGACGAATCTTTTGAGCCTAGTTGGACCATGATTGGACAATATTTGCCAAATAAAACGAAAACGCTACTATTCATCGGATTGCAATTTTTTGCAATCCGAACGTGGCCTTAGATGGGATAGGCCACATCCTCATTTTTCTCACCGTGTACTGGTGGGCTCCCTAAACAACACAATTCAGTAAAGATAAGATTCCGCCTGGTTTGAAGCCAACAAATTCCACTCTTATTCGCTGCTCTAGACGGCAATGTAACACAAGTCAAACACTGAATTATTATTACTTACTCCTAGCGATTAAAATGCAACTACCTGATTGGTTTCAATAGCAGCAAAAGAACATGTAACCCATCGAAATAGCGGAGGTTGGCATACCCTTGTGGCGCTTGTCCACGGTCTTGCACTGCGGGGGCCTCAGTGCCGTCTTTGCGCTCGTACTCGTAGCAGGGGTGGCACACGGGGAAGCCACAGACGTAGCAGGAGGTGAAGAGCACCCCCGTCAGCGTCTGCAGCAGATCTGAACACAAATAACCAAAAATAGCTAGTTAGGGTTCGAGTGCTCAGATTTGCACCACAACCGGAAGGGTATAGGAAGGTGAGCTGCACCCTGATCATGAACGACAAGGAAGAGGGAGGGCGAACCGGCAAGAATGATCCTATCGGCCGCTCGCGGGGGCTACCAGCCGCTCATCCGCTCGGCGACCACGGCCGCGACTATCTTGCGACTGCGCGAAGCGTGGCGGGGGGCGGTGCACGAGCGCCGAGCATGTACGAATGCTTCCCGATCGACGCAAAGCGGGATGATCGCAGCAGTGGCAGCGGTGCGTGGCAAGGTCGAGCACTAGTGGCGATCGGAGCAAGTGGTGGCATAGTTTCACTATAGTAGGCATCTACTTTGCCGGGTGCCTCAGGCACTTGGCAAAGGAGCTTTTGCACTCGGTAAATAGGTCACGACATAGACCTTTATGGCAAAGACCTCTTTGCCGAGTGCCGAATATCAGACACTCGGCAAAGGCTTTGGCACACGGCTCTTGGCAAAGAGTTTTGGCTGTCACACCCAAGGTGACGGTGACGGCCCCTTTGCCGAGTGCCACGTGACGGCTCTCGGCAAAACCGAGTGCCTGCGTCCGCACTCGGCAAAGCCTATTTTTATTTTTTTTAAAAAAAAAATTTCTTTGCCAAGTGCCTGCTCCGGCTCTCGGCAAAGGCTTTTTATTTTTAAAAAATTCTTTGCCGAGTCCCATGATCAAGGCACTCGGCAAAGGTGGGCAAAAAGTGAATTTTTTTATGTTTTTTATATTTTCATCTAAACAAATATATCACAATCAACCGCCAACACAAGTATCATGAGTCTAAAGTCCATAGTCCGAATTACAATGTCTAAAGTCCAAATTACAAAGTATAAAGTGCATAGTTCATAAGTTTATTATATCACAAAGTTCACAATTCCAAGCTCATGGTGGCGGTCCGGGTTGAGATGGCCCAACGTGCGATCCCGGCGACGATCCGGGTTGGGATGGCTTAGCGTGTGATCCTAACAACCCTCCGTAGTGGTTAGATGTTGCCCCTGATTGATGTTGCACAAAAGAGAAAAGATTGCACATGAGGGACAAGATAAATATTTAAGTAGTTTCAAGATGTGAACAAAGGTGTTTCTATTAGTTTCGAGCTAGAATTCTAGATATTTACTACTAACACTAGCACCGCCGCCACCGCCGCCACCACAAACACCACCATATCACCACCACCACATCACCACCGCACCAACAACACCACATCACCATCACCACTAACACCACCACATCACCATCACCATCAACACCACTATATCACCACCACCATCACATCACCATGACCATAACATTTATAGTCCAATAGGTTTCACTAGGTTTGACCCTAAGCATGAGCATAGAAAGTAAAACATTCGTACTCATATTCACCAGAGTAGAATCAGGACCATATGAAGGTGGAGGTGGAGCAATCAACTGTTGTGGGATCGCCCAATCTTGTTGTTGCGCTATTTGCTACATGAACTTGATCATCTCTGCCACCTACCACTGATCATATGGTCCCACTGGGCCTCCAAAGCTTGTAGCCTCTGTCGCTCGGCCTCCCGCTCGGCCATCTCGGCCTCTTGTTAGGCCCGCAGTTCCTGCACCTCGGCCTATAACATTTGACCCCAATATTTCAATAATACAGAGTGACGGTATGTAAAAGTCAAATAATGACAAATGAAACTAGAATACTTACCTAGAGTGCCGACAGCGCGGTCGCCCATTGGCATATGGGCACACTAGAGCTCGTGCTCGCTGCTTAAATGTGGTTCAGAGGAGAAGTAGAGGCCATGTTGAGGATGCCAACGCCAATCCAGAATCACCCATGCTTCTTGCCTTGCCCCACCCTCATCACAAGCTGAGGATCAAAGCGCTCCTCGATGCTCGGATCGTAGTCCGGCCCATGGACTGACCTTGCCGCCTCCATGTATGTAGTGAGGCGGGTGTAGACGCTGGAGCTAGTGTACGCCTCGGGTGGGGCATTCAGATTGTATTGGATGTCTGTCGGTCGTCGCCTTGCCCATGTGGGCCAGAGCACATGCTGTGAGTTAGAAATCGTGCAGAATTGAGCGTGGCTAGATTAGAGAAATAGTGGAGACGTACATATGCCTTTGCATATTTGTTGAGGCTGCGGCTGCCCTGATGGTGAGGTACACCTAGTATCTGCAAACACCTATTGCGAGCCTCGTCGTGCTTCTTTTGACAGTCCTTGTTCAACCAAGTGTTCATAATAATGGCCCAGCAAGAGAGGTTAACTATACCTAGGGTTACGCGATCTACAACAATGATAAGAAAGAGAGGTTAATTCAGGCTAGCGGGACAGTGGCGAGTCGATGCAATGGCGAGGCGATGCAGTGTAGGCAAGATGACAAATAGCCGACAAAGACGATCGTGGTCGCCTAGCTACTCCAACAACCCCTTCGGACGGGTCCTACTCGCAAAAGAAGAAACATAGCACTATAAGTTGAAAATTGGGGCGTAACCTCCTCCTGCATGCGGGGAGGTTTCTAAAACCTACAAGAAAAATGTAGGCACGATGACCGACAGCCACATTTCTAGCACTATGGCCCACACATCAATAATTCCAGCACGAAAGCCATCAACAACATAAACGGCACAATGGCTGACAACCGGATGGCTTTACCTTCTCCGCCGAGGGGCCGGGACGACGACTTGGACGAATGGTGAGGGGCAAGGACGATGGAGTCAACGAATGCCTGGATGACATGGACGGTCGTCGGGCCGAGGTCCTTCTCCTCCTCCCTTCCCTTCCTCTCCTCCTCCTCCCTTCTCCTTCTTCCTCCTTCTCCTTCTCCTTCTTCTTCCTCCTCCTCCCTCTTCTTCTTCCTCCTTCCTCCCTCCTTCTTCCTCCTACCTCATCCTTCTCCATACTTGGCCGACCGAGGGCGCGGCCCGGCCGAGGAGCGAGGGACGGCGCGAGGCGGGTGGCGCCAGGCCGCCGGCGCGACCGTTTGGGAGGCATGGGGCCATGGCGGGTAGCGCGGGCCGCCCGTAGAAGAATGGAGGCCGCGAGGCACGGGCGGCCCGCCCGGCGAGGAGTGGGGGCGGCGCCGGTGGTGGGCGCACGCGAGAGAGGTGCCGGGCGATGGCGGGGAAGGCGCACGGACGCATGGGGAGGCGGGCGGCGGCTATGGTCCGGCGCAAGGTGAGAAAGCGAAGCGAGTGCACGCCGAGAACGAGGATAGGGTTGGAGGGGCGGGCCTTGGGCCCATTTTTCTAGCTCGGTTTTTTTATTTTTTTAAATTCTTTGCCGAGTGTTGTGGGCCCGACCGATCGGCAAAGGCCTTCTTTGCCAAGTGCCAAGCCGGGCACTCGGCAAACTATTTTTTGTGTTTGGCCCCAATTTTTTTTTTAGCCTGACTACAGTAGTTACAACTATACATGTTCCAATTTGGAACTTTTTATGATTTTTTGCTATATTTCTTGAATTTATTTTGCCTACTTGAATTTTTATTGAAAAAGTAAATTTGAACTGTAGGTGCACAAAATAATATTAATTTTGCTTACTTGAACCGGGTTTTGTTGTAAACGAACGGGCCCTTAGGCTGTGCTGCCAGTATAGGTGGCGGATAGTATAATTAGAATGTTTAACTAGTTATATCTTTTAAACAAAAATAATACTAAATAATCATACAGTAATACATATGCACGAACATTTAACAAGACTAATTTTATCATAAAAATTATCAGTTAACTAGAACACGTTAATTATCATGCACATCAACTTAGTTGATCATAATGACTAATTAACAATTCAACATACAGTTCAGATCGAAGTCAGTACGCATGCAAGAAATTTAGATCCAAGTCAATTTGCAACAGCAAAAATTGACGCTGCCTAAGATATAATATCATGTCACTCACTACTTGATTAGCATGACAGTCTCTAGCGTAAGCAGGAAATAATTTCATGTTATTTGTATCTATCTTGGCTAGTCATTAATTTGGTGTCCATCTATCATGTGTTACAGCAGACTCTGTATCTTTTTGGGATATATATATAATGACCCCAGTAGCATCTATATTATTTGTGTGCTCGATATATTATATTCATTCATTGGGGAGATGAATACCAAGAGGCCGGTGCTGGTTCTCCTTGTCATTCTCTTGACATGCTTCGCGTTCGCCGTGAACTGTAGTAAGTTCACCCTAGCCTATCATTTGATTTGTATTTTTGAGGAAAAGCGTACATGATGTGATGAAGTGCACCGATTGCAGGCATAGGTGGTGACGTGGAGACATCAGCAGACGATGGTCTCCGGCGGCCATGGGATGGAGAGAAGATGGACGAGAATAACAAGTTTCACATCGTATTGTGTGTGATATCTACGTGTCCTACTGGTGGCATCTGTTTCTGCTGCCAGACTTTACCAAATAAGCCGTGTTTCAGAATTCATCGTGATTGCTTGCGCGTGTGTCCCAATGATCGGCTAGCTCCACGGAGTCCCCCTACACACCGTGCCATCGCCGATGTCATCGTCAACGGACCACAGTAGGTCTCTTGAGGAAGGTTCCGACCTCAATTTCTCCGAGTGACAGTCTGTGATATTGTAATATGCCTGATAGGCTGGTCAGTGTAGGATAATAAGAAGCAACTTTACCATGCAATAATATGGATGGAAACATCTAGATTCAGATTCAGAGCTGTTTCAAATTAAGGATCTATTAGAATCTTAGTGTCTGTTTGAATCACTAACCCAAGGGCACGCTGGCACGCTGCCACGTGATTAGCTGAGCCTCGTCAACCGCAGCAAGGAGCGCTCACGTGCACACGGCACGGTCGGGACGGCAAAGCGCGGAACACTTGGGCGGCGCTCCACCTTGCGGTCTCTCCCGTGCAAGTAGACAGGCTTCTCCTGTTTTTTCTCCTGCTGGTTAGGTCTGCTAGCTTAGATACTTCCTCCACCTCAATTTATCACACGTTTTTTGATACTAACTTTGACCACTTGTTTTATTTAAAAAATTTTGCAAAACATTACTCTCTATATTTTTTAATAAGTGTCACATTTAATTTGTCCTAAGTCAAATATTTCAAACTTTGACCAACTATTTTTAAAAATTCTTATAGTTTCATCATATATGAATTATATATTATGATAGTATTTCTCATGATAAACCTAAAAATATTAATTTTTTAACATAAAACTATATAATTTTTTAAAAATTAAGGGTCAAAAATACATAAGTTTCACTTAAGACAAATCAAATGTGACACTTATTAAAAAGCAGGAGAGAGTACTTCTTTTGTAAGACTTGCTTTATCAATAGAAATCCTTCAAGAATGACTTAAATTTGACTATATTTGTATAATTTTAAGACAAGTGGTCAAACTTAGAATAAAAAAAAAAATAAATGTCTTATAATTTAGAATGAAGAAAGTATGTATCATTCCGATTCCACTTTACATCAGTGCCATGTTCATGTCCAAAAAGGATTACAGGGTTCTTTCAATTCAGGGGACGAATCCAAGCAGTGAAACGGGAGGGGTTCAAGCGCACCCCCCCCCAATCACAATGGAGCCTCCCTAGAGCTCCTCTATTTTTTTTTTTTTTTTTTGTCATGGTTGCTTTGAAAATGAGAGGCTAGAGGTTGAAGATTTCAACTTTCGCTCCTCCAAACTTTTATCCATTACCTATGTGCTTATATGGGTTTAATTGGGAAAATGGCCACCTCTATATTTTGTTCTAGGGCTCTAGGCTCCACTACTACTCCCTTGGTAGGCAACAATGACACGTTTCAGAGTTGCCATAGCCATCTTCCGGACTGCTGTTATTGGTCTATCCGCAGCCGCATTTTCCTACACTGTCTGAGCATCGGATGTGAACTATACAGCTCATCTGGAACGTGCCTAGGCTGATCTACGACGTGGCACAGCTTTTCTTCTAGGTTCCTCTGCCACCAAACCGCATGCTTTTCTTTGCGCTGGTCGTCACCGAGTGGGTAGGTGCAAACAAGCATATATCACGGCTATCCGTTGTTCTTCATTGGTTTTCTAAGAGTAATGAGTATATATGTATATATACATATATAGGCGACAATGTCGATGCTGTTAACAGCCGTCTCGAGGGCCACCAGGGTGCTGGTGTTCTTTCAGGTTGACATCAGGGCGTGCTGGTCACAGACGTTGATGTACTTCGTCCCTTGCAGCTACTGGCACAATGCCTCCGCTACGCTCACCTTGTACCCATGGTTCTTCAGTGCCATCGTCTCCGTCCTCATTTTTGGCTCCGTGCCTCCATCACTGATCTCCATCACTAGCTAGATCTAGGGTAGTATTCTTACGGTTGATGTGTGCTTTTGCTTTGGTTTGAAACTTCGAGCTAACTGTAGTGTCCTTTTTTAGCCCTTAGGGACATATGCACCTACCTAATGCACAATTGGATGTGTATTGGAACGTGCACACTATAGATAGAGATTTTCTCACTTTTGCAATGCATGTAGCCCATAGCCTGAATAAGCTACACGTGATAGAAGTGGTAATAGGTGCATGCACTAGTAGCTAGCTATGTTGTATAAACCTAATGATCAATAAAGCCTAAAGAAAAAAGTTTGCCGATTTCAAAACTTAATGTGACTTACTTAAATTGAAAAAATAAAGTTCCTACATGTTTTCCTTTAGTGATCAGTTTTCTCAAATACCTCAAGATTTAAACCCATCCATGTTAGTTTGGAGCAATGCTTGGACACAGCCACCCCTCTAAGGCCTTGTTTCAATGCTATGGTCGTGTGTGGAGGCGAGCTCCCAGTTTGAGCCATGCTCTAGGAGGGCCTACTTATGCACCTAATTTTATGGACAAAATCGAATGCACATTATATGTATATCATGACTGATGAGCTCAAAAAAAATACTACAAAGGCCATGGATTCCTAGAAGGAGTGGCAAGTTGATGCAATGCCAATGGAAAAAATTTGAGTCAGAGGTAGCATGACTGAGGAGATCGACAGTGGGCAAGCCTGGTTCAACCAAAGCTCACGGCAGCGCTGCAGTGTGAGAGAGGGAGAAAGAAATGACTGGGTGGAGGCAGGGTTAGCGTACGAGGCCACATGCTTGCTCTATATATGGCTGAGAAGAAACTATTGGAGATGGTTCATGGACATTAATGGCATTGGTAGATTAAGGCTATGAAGACCTCCACTTTGGTGATTGAAGGAGCGGGAGTGAAGAGGGGTGCTAGTGGAGCATAGCGGTGGAGTTGACTTAGTGACTAAGCAGGTGCCAAATGAGCCTGAGTCCGCCATGAATGGAGGAAGATAGAGCTAGATGGAGGTGGAAAATGACTCGACATGTGAGCCCCACTAGCATTGAGTGGCAGAGAGGGTGGAGGTCACGGTGAGCCGGCCTGCAACGTCAGAAAAAGGTGTAGCCCAGCGAGAAACGAAGGGAGCAAGGGAGAGAACATGTGAGCTGGCCTGAAAATGGCCTGAGAGAAAGTTGCAGGCCAAAAATGAAAATGAGGGAGAGAGGTCTTTTGTGGGCTGTAGACTTTGGGTTCCAACCCGAGTTGGGCCAATTTAGGTGCCAACGTATGCCCTCTATTTTTTTAGTAATGCTTTCAAACTAAGAAAAATACTCATCTTGACCAAAATTGGTCTAAGGGTGATGATTAACAATGATTCATCAACCATAAAACCATTTGGTTTACGTAATATTTGTTGATTTTCAACTTGTTTTGCAATAACTTAGAAACCATCTTTGATAGTAAGAACTATAACAAGGTCTTGCAGATTCTTTTGATTTGTTGATTTTCCTCTTTATTTCTCCTCTTTTCATTTGCATGTCATCTAAGGTGGCCAAAATACCCCTAGAATGACTGGAAACCCTGATCCACCCCCAGGTTGTCCCATCTCAACTCCACTAGCTAGCTTGCCTTGTCATGCCGCACCACCCAATTTTTATGCAGCAGCCCACCATATACCAGACACCACCACTACCCTAACGCTGCCCCGCCCAACACGGACATCGCCAAACTGATGATGACACCTCTTGTATGGACCAGAGTGCCGGCTTGCCTCTTCTTGCAGGTGTAGGGTGTCCAGCCGGCAGGTGCGAGCCAAGGGAGAGGCCTCTGCGGGTAAAGGGATGGCTTCAGGCATGGAGGGTACGTTTGTGGTGACGACAAGGAGGTGTTGGCAACATCCAAGGTTGGGCAGTGGCGAATCTAGGATAAACTAGCATTGGGGTCAGCCTAGATTTAGAGCCGTTACTATATAGTTGATACCCGATAATATTCTAATAGACTTACACTATACATAAAAATTATATTGCAAACAATAAGCATTCATATTTCTATATAGAGATAAATGTATCTGTAACATAATGCGAAAAAATTGTTAACAATAGTGCGCACCTCTTATAATTTCACCCTGCGTGTACGACCATTCATATTCTAAAAATGAACTATGATATCATCATTTGGAATTGCATCAAGAAATTCTTGTTCCATGAAGCACACGACACCACTACTGGAAACTCACATTCTTCTGTGTGTGCAAAAAACACACCCAGAAAAATACCCACAGAAATAAAATGACAGAAAAATTCAATTTTTCTGTGAGTTCACCGTCAAAAATAATTTTTCTGTGGGTCTTACACGCACAGAAAAATTGCCTTTGTCCAGATTAACTTTAATTTTTTCTGTGCGTTAATACTCACAGGATAAATAAATAAAACACACAGACATAATATGTATTTTTCTGTCGGTATAGCTTAACTCACAGAAAAAATGAATTGAACATGCAAAAAAAAATAATTTATTTCAAAACAGTAGCAATAGCGTATCAAAATATATATTGTCCATACAATATTTCATGACACATCACAACATAAATACATTGATAGGTGTCCAAATATGTAGCACATTCATAGGTACATAGATGATGTCCAAATGTTCCAGTATCAATACATTCAAAACCACTACCATCTCAGCATCAGCACAGGATTTTATTTTCTTGTAATTGAACACTTGCTATGGTTTCACACCTGTTGCTCTCATCTTCTCCTAACCGAAGTTATCAGAATACACAACTTAAAATTCAGAGCACCAGAGTAACCTGCTCAAGGGCCTGACATGAAACATAACAAGGAGTGTGTCAATTTACAAAAGGATGAACTTTCTTTAGTTTATATAGGCGGTAAATTCATCTTTAGCATAAAGGCAGGCTGCTAAAAAATAACTGCCACTGCCTACTATACTATCAAAAATGTCCAGCGTGATTTTAAAATTATTGAACTAAATGTTTGGCAAACAGGAGGTCACTACTACATTGCAAGAAAGTTCTAATAGAAGTTCTGTTGTTACGATAGGGAGTAAGGTAGGATACAATTGTATGCAGCAGGAAGATTCAACTTACATTTGCAATGTGCTGCTACTACGGATTCACAGAAGAGAGGGCAGCAACAGCTTCAAGACCTAGCCAGCAGCAACCAAGGATCCCTTCCTCATCAAAGTGACCTGAAAATCAGTAATAATGGCTCATAAGTAATAATGGCTCATTAATAATGCCTCATCTAGCGAGCGGGATCGGCAGTGGCTGCTACGCATAAATGGAAAACAACAAGAAACAAATGAGCTGGAAGCTAAAGAAAAGGGAAAAGCAACGAACTCACCCAGAGGCAATGGCTTGTAGAAGCCACATTTGTAAAGCTACCAAAAAAATTTGACTGGTTCAAGACGTGTCAGCATGGCTGTGATGGAATTGGTAGGTAAGCATCTCCAGAGAATGATCTATGCAGTACATGATCCACGTATGAACACAGAAGAAGCTCAGACCGACAGCAATATTTAGGTAATAGACCCAACAAGGAAGCAAAAGCACATACACAGTAGACTAATCACACATAAAAACAGCAAAAGAACTTACTTTTGAGCTGGTGGATTTTATCATCTCCAAATATGACATATTCTATTGCAAAGAAAGAAAAATAGAACACTGGACATTAGAATCTCTGCTACCAATGGGGCAGTGCCCATCACCTGCAGCACCAGGCCCTCGATGCCATGAAACCAAGTAACATGGCCCAAAGACACAAACAACGGACCTAAATAAATTAGAGAAACTGAATAGCTCTAGTGTGTAACTGAATAAAGTAAGAAATAACGCTAAAATATTGGCAGAACCATGCCTATTGATAAGTTTCGTTAGTCCATTTTTTATGCAAGTAATGACCTTGTGCGTTTTTAACCATGGCTAAAACATTGGCAGAAGGTAATAACACAGACATGATATATGCAGCGTAAATTCCAAGTAATGACAACAAATTCATAAGATTCACTAATCCTTTTTCTCCTCTGTCTGTAGTTAGTAAGTACGTCTACATGTTTTTCAGATACATGTATATCTAGTTGTTTAATAACATAATTGAGTCACAAAATCACTAACAAGGTATAGCACTAGTCGTCTTGTATGCACAAAATCACTAATGTTCACTGGGACAAGAAATTGCTTTAGCGATTGATACCTGCAGAGGCACCGCGAGACGCAGCTGCTGCAAAGGCCAGCGGGCTGCACGGGTTGCCGTCCTGCAAAATGCAGCCACACCCTCAATCCGGCGCTTGGGCAAATTAACGAACACAAATTAACGAAGGCCAGCAAAATGCAGCCGCACCCTAGCACTGCACGGGTTACCTGGAGCTTGCTACCCGCTGCTGCAGCAGCCCCACGCCGCCGTGAGGGGCCGAGCCGCCCTGTGCCCTGCCCGACGCTGGATCCGGAGGAGCCGCTGGGAGCCAGGGCCGCGCTTGCTGCAACCGCACGCCGCCACCATGAGCCATCATGAAGGACAGTGGGGGAGAGAGGGGGCCGCCGGGAGGGGGGGGAGGGGATGCGTCGCACGCAGCAGGCGAGTGCGCGTCGGGATGGGGAGAGAAAGGAGTGCGGCTGAGGAGGGAGTTAGGGTTTCTCGGACGGCTTATATATCGTCTACTTTAGACCGGCTGAATCCTCATCGTTCATCGTAGATCAACGGCTCAAATTGCTTAGACATGAGGGTTTTCCTTTTGGGCCGCTGCTGGGCCTTTAGGGAATGGCAAGGGGTTTTCGAAGGCCTAAGACTATTTATCAAGGCCCGAGTCTATTTAATTTAATGTTTTATTATTTTTCACTGATTGCACACTCTTGTGAAGTAAATAAACTCCTTAACCCAGTTATATTATTCATGTACAAAAAATATTTTTAGAATAGAATATATTATATATATGTCCATTTGTAAAGGCTTCAAAATTTTGTAAAAGATTTACTATATGTTGTTCATAGATAGATAGACTCCTCTCATAGATAGATAGACTCCTCTCATAGTTTCATATGGGTGTATAATCTAGCCATAAAATTTTGAAATAATTTTAACAAAGTGGCACTATATGTTGTTCATAGATAGATAGACTCCTCTCATAGTTTCATATAACTATGTAAGAGATATACCATTTGTGAACAATTTATATTACCACTTTTTCAAAACCTTTTGAAATTTTTTTTAAACATTATACATGAAAAAAAAGTTGTTAGACAAGTTTTTAGGGTGTTCTAACAAAAATTATTACAATTATTTTATGCTAATTTGGAGATAGGAAGATGAATTATCTCTAGCAAACAAATGATTTTTTTTCATCCATCTCTAGAAATAGCTTAGAGTGAAACATATGAACACAAATATAAATTTTATAATATTCTTGGGATCTTGTTGGACGTCTTGACTGTTCAATTTGGAATTACTTTTGATATGCATGCAAAAATTCATTTCAAGTATACAAAATAGAAAATCACCCCCAAAAATATCAAACTTATACACAACATTATGTATGTAGCCTATGTTATGTAGAAAAAGTTTGGAGTATAAAATACATTTTTCAATGCTTGTTCATATGAAGTTAGCATTAGGGCACTTGTTCTATTTTTCTGTGTGTTTCCACATTTTTCTGTGTGTTTAGTAGAAACACACAGAATAATTTCCATTTTAAATGCGTGCAATGTATTTTTCTCGTGAGTTTTAATAAAACTCACGAGAAAAATTGCATTTTTCTCGTGAGTTTATGCATTTTTACGTAGGGACATTTCACGCATGGAAAAATTATACAATTATTCTCGTGTGTTTTTGCATTTTTACGTGGGGATATTTCAAAATCCACGGAATAATTGTTATTTTTCTGTGCGTATCTAGAAAAACACACGGAAAAATTGATCACCCACAAGTATTCGAGTTTCGGTAGTGCACAATCATTCATAAATCCATCGCCCATGCGGTTCTGTAGATTTGTCTTGACAATTTTCACTACTGAAAAACATCTTTCCACTGATGCTGTCACAATTGGAAGAACTAGCACGAGTTTGAGGAGCCGGTATACCAAAATAAAAGAAAGAACTAGCACTACTGAAAAAACATATTTCCACTTATTGGTAAGCAATTCATATTTTACCTCGGTGAAACGATCATTAAATTCTGCAAAAGTCGTAGGTCAATAACCGGGTTCAAGCAATCATATCTGTAGTGTTCATAGTTGGTGTGGTTGGTCTTTTTCCTTGGTTTGTGCCTATCAATGTACTCTTGGTCTAGGTCTAACTTTGGGATGTCATGTTGCTCACAAAAAGATAGCACAGAACTGAGTAAGGAATCCCAATCATCCCTAATTTGCTGAAATTTTTGTTTTGTTAACTGCACCTCTAACATAGCCTCTAAGATGTCTTTATCTTTCCTCTGTAATGACAATGACAAAGAATTTGCATGTCCCAATATAAGCAACATTAACTGCAAGTGGAACACAAAGTCAAAATCCTTGGGATAGTCCATGAGGCCACGAGCGAGCTTAACGTCTCTTAGCATCAGTGGGACCTTCTTTTTCAACATATTGGAGCACTTCAATAACATCAAGAAATAAACTGCTTAGTGTTTTAAGAGTTCTAGAATGAGAGGACCAATGGGTGTCACCTGCTCTTTGAAATGATTATGCTTGATTTAATCCTGTTCTAGTACTAAGTTGTCCACTGCCTATTTCTTTAGCAACTCTCTCTTGTTGACTTTCTCGAATCATATCCTTCCTTTTGCAAGAGGCTCCAAAGAACATTAATCAATAGAGATACCATGTCAAAGAAATCACTAATATCATCATTCTTTTTTTTACTGCAACAATGACTAATTGCAATTGATGAGCAAAGCAATGGATATAATATGCAAAGCTGTTTTCTCTCATTATTAAAGCTCTCAAACAATTAAACTCTCCTCTCATGTTACTTGCTCCACCATAACCTTGGCCTCTAATTTGTTTTATGCTCAATCCATACTTACCAAATAGACTATCAATGACAGATTTGAGACATGAAGCTGAGGTCAGCCGACCATGTTCATTCCACGACATCCACCCCTGAGGTTGTGCATGCCCAAACCCTAGTTGGTACTGAGCCAGAAGGACCTTTATGTGATAGATACCTGGGGTAAAAGAAAAGAGGAGAAGGAAAAAAAAAAGGAAAATGAGATGAAAACCCTCAAACCAAAAAAAAATCTACAAGTCCACAGTACTATCTTGAAAGGCACCCAAATTGAGTGCTAAAAAAAGGCATGTGGATTGATAATTAGATATCAAAATTTCTCAATAGAAAATAAGATTTGTGGGATGTCTTTTTTTACAAAGTACTATACTTTCTTGATTTTTATGGTCTTTGTTTGTAGTTTGGGAATTAGTGTTTTTGTTTCCTTAAAAAAGAATGGAAAAGAACAAAAAAATATACGGATCTATGCGAGGCATCACTATGCCATAGAACTGTAATTATGTTAATTACTGAGAAAAAAGTGCACATTCCCCAACTTGTCCTTTGTTCACCAGAAATGATATGGAACAGGAGCGAAATAGTTACTGGTATATGTTCTAGTGTTTTGTGAGTGAGTACATCTCATTTGAAAAAAGAAGACAAAAAGAAAGAAGGAAAAGTTTTTTGAAGCCTTCAAAAATTGGATCCACAGCTCTTATTATTCCGAGCTGAAGAGAAACTATAGAATATTTCATTTCTTGCACATAGAAGCCCAAGCTCTCTCTCAAGACCATGTAGATAATTTTTTGTGGGCAACTAGGACTCCAGGAGCCTGGAACTAATCCCAAGAGAACGTGCCGTGTAGAGGGTTTGGGTTTGCAGTATGGATTTGCAAACACGGCAGATCCTTCTACAGTGTCAATGTTTGGTAGCAAGTCTCATGGTTTAAAGATTCACAACAGTAACAAGTCCCGATGCCAGAGCAGGAAGCCTTGGCACAATATATCACGTAGAATTTTTTTTCTTTGAAACTGATATCACGTAGATTTTGTTAATGTTCATCTCATTGTCTAGCTGTAGATTACCACCGGACCTTGCGCAATCGGTTTCGCCTACAAGTTTTACACATTGCATCACGTCACTACTTGTACCACAAATATCAGAGATCCTATTTCATATGTAGGAATTTTCCATGCATTTCAAGAATAGATAAATAAATATGGGAAAATAAACTTTAAAATACTTGATTATTTAGGCCACATTAGGCTCGAAATGCTTGACTTATAGACCACAAACGAACCCAAATCAAACTCTGGATGAAAATTCATAGCCTTCGAAAGGTCCGCTGTTCCTGTTGGACTAATGGCCCGAGTTCATATGGACTGCTCGAGCCTGTCTTCTTCAACCTTTGCGTCTAGCATCATATTTTGTCCTCTCTAAAACAAAGCATAATCTTTTGTGGCCTATGTTCATGTTACAGGTTTGATTTCCGTAATGGGCCTTGCATCAATCTCTACACTTTGGGCAATTTGCCTGCTAATATAGAAGATTTAGGTTATCAAATTGCGTTTGTAGGACATCAGATTACGAAAATCTTATTGATTATCATAGTACGTGCGCACGCATCAGATTGTGTTTGCAAAGCTTCATAAAGAAGATTTAGGTTATCATAGTACGTCTGCTGGACGGTTGTTGCCGTCGAGCGTTCGGCGAAGCAGCAACCTTTCAACGACGTTAGTGGGCAGTTCATGGAGGCTGCGGCGGCGAGGCGGAAGCGCATCAGGAGCGTCCAGTGGCGGCAGAGCCTCCGACGGTGGTGCGTCCAGCAGTGTCACGCCCGTCCGACGTCGCCGTGGTCCGGTAGTGCCGCGTCTAGCGGTACCCTGAGGGACAGGCAGTTTGTCCCGTGAACGCGCCCATCTTCCCTGATTTAAAGGAAATTCGGTTCCGAGGTTTTAGGGAGAAATCAGATTGACATGGAGAAGAAGAGGTGTGAGCGCACCTGGCCGACGGCTGCGCTGCGGCGAGGAGGGTCGGCAGCGGATTGGGAAGGTGCATGCGGGATTTCACCTCCCAGCGGCTGCGGCGTGCGAGGAGTTCGGGATCCCGCGCGAGAATTTCCCCTCCCAGCGGTTGCGGCGTACGAGGAGTTCGGGAGTCGGCATGCGGGATTTCCCCTCCCGTGATTAGGGGACGCGGGTGTTTTATTTTTTGTTTTTCTCAAATTTATTATTTTATTTAGTAATTAATTAAATTATGAAAAATCAACAATCTGGATCGATTATGAGATATTACCTCCTCATAGGTAAGTACCTGAGCATAGCCCTTTTAGTATTAAAAGTTTACTATACAAACTTTTTCTACCAAATGCCTCTTAGCGATAATTCTTATGTGGTAGTGTTGAGGAGAACTCATATTCATATGGATCAAGTCCCCCTAAAAAAGGCCTAACAGGAGTTAGTGGTGCCCCCACCAAGAAGTTGCTTATAAATCATCCTAACCTATATAATGCTACGAGCGTGAGGACAAGGAGTTCTTTCTCCCTCTCACTCAGATATAATGTGCCCCCTTATATTTATGACAAGCTCTCTTTCCTCTCGTCCGGTTCAATCCTTCGCCACATGACCTTCTCATTGGACTGTTGCGTCAAACCTTCTCACCAGACCTTCTCCGGCTGGCCAGCCTCCACCGGGGACCTTCTCTGGCCGGACCTTCGTCGAAGACATCGGTAGCCCGGAGCTTCGTCGGCCGGATCTTCTCTAGCCCGGACCTTCGTCGACAAACCTTCTCCAACCCGGCCCTCATCGGCTGGACCTTCGTCGTGAGCATTCTTTGTACGGACCTTCTCCGGCCGAGACTTTTCCAACCTTCTCCAAGAAACTTTCACCTCTCAACCCTCTTTGAGACCCTTTGTCCCAACAGGTAGTGTTTTATAACTGTTTAAAAATACTAGGAGAAGTCTATAATTTTAGTAGTGATATAACACTACATTGAAAAATAGAACACAAATAAGACAAGATTAATTGCTGATGCGTCTAGTTTCATTTCACATGGTCGTGCTATATGGGATGCGTCAATCCTCTGATAAATAGAACGACCCAGTTTATTTGTTGGTCCTCCAATCAGCACTCGCGTTCATCGTTTCCACCTCGTCTATTCCCGTTTTCTCTACTGTTCTATGGCTGAAGAATGCAACTCCTCCATCTGTCTTGGTGGCTCTCCTAGCAACACTACAGAAATCGAGTCCTTTGCCGAGTGCCTGTTGCACTCGGCAAAGGGCCAAAAACACTCGGCAAAGGCTTTGCCGAGTGTAGCTCACGGCAAAGACATCGGCAAAGCAGTCTTTGCCGAGAGCTTTTTCACGGGCACTCGGCAAAGCCTTTGCCGAGTGCCCTGCACGGCTCTCGGCAAAGAAAAGTGGTCGTTAACGGTGGTGGTTTTTGACGGAGGCTTTGCCGAGTGCCCCTCGAGGCGTGCACTCGACAAAAGAATTTTTAAATTTTTTTTTGGAAAAGCTTTGCCTTGTGCTAACACTCGGCAAAGAATTTTTAAATTCTTTTTTTGAAAAGATTTGCCGTGTGCTTGCCATCCCAGCACTCGGCAAAGAATTAAATTTTTTTTTGAAAAATCTTTGCCGAGAGCCCGCCTAAGGGCACTCGGCAAAAGAATTTAGTTCTATTTTTTCTCAAAAAATCTTTGCCGAAGTGCCTTGACCACGGCACTTTCGGCAAAAATAGTCTCTTTGCCGAGTGCTTTGGACATTGCACTCGGCAAAGTGACCATAAATTTTTTCTAGAATACAAAAATTCTATTATTGGATGCACGTGGAGTTGAAATTTGAATTTTTCAAATAATTACAATTACATACAATGAATAACCGAAATATAGCAAAATAGCCGAGAATTAGATCAAATTTGAAAATATTGTATAATCTAATGTGAAAAAGATACCGAAAAAATTATAGGGCAAAAATAAAAAAAAAGTAAATGTTTGCCGAGTGCAATTGAAGCCGCCACTCGGCAAAGGCCCATCTTTGCCGAGGGCTATGGCTCGACACTCGGCAGAGGCAAATGTTTGCCGAGGGGCTGGAAAGGGCACTCGGCAAAGGCCCATCTTTGCCGAAAGCCTAACGTCTAGCTCTCGGCAAAGCTTGACGACTGTGACGGAGGGATTTTGCTGGCATTCTTTGTCGAGCCATATTTTGCCGAGGGTTTGCTCTCGGCAAACCTAGGGCTTTGCCGAGCGTTAGTCTCTGCCGAGAGTTGGGCACTCGCCAAAGCTCCCTTTCCCGGGAGTCTTTGTTTGCCGTGTGCTGTACTCGGCAAAGGCGGCCTTTGCCGAGTGCCCGACCAAATATACTCGGCAAAGGCCCAGGCACTCGGCAAAGGCAAAGGCCCAGGCACTCGGCAAAGCCCTTCATTCCGGTAGTGCACCGAGTCATCACTACTATCCTTCGTTTCGATCACCATCAGCAATTCCAAATAGTCATTGAAAGGATGAAATAAGGTGAGATTTTGATGCTGTTCCGAGTACGAGTGGTAATACATGTATATTATATTATACTAGAAAATATGCCCGTGACGTTGCAACGGAAGAAAAACTATTAACAAATATATATAAAAACAATGATTGGAATGGTAAATATCTATTTATGTTTTACCATCTGTATATAAAATTTAAAAGTTATAATTTATTGTATGATGATCATGATATCCAATATAAGCTAATGTTGGCAATTGTAAGACAAAATACTGTTTGTATCCAATTTAAAATACAATCTTGATAGTTTGAAAAAAAGTACAATCTTGATAATTTTCTGTTACAAAGCACACACAAAGTTTTAGATTTATAACATAGAAAAAGAATACTCTAGATTTTCACCAAACAGTTTTTGTCTCTATCTATTTGAAATTATAAGACGTTTGACTTTTTGACTCTAAATTTGAGTGTTCGTCTTATTCAAAAAATTTATGTAAACATAGTCAAATTTAAGTCATTCTTGAAGAGCTTTTTATTAATAAAGCAAGCTACAATCAAAAAGTGGTATTTTATATAGTTTTTTAATAAGACAAATGGTCAAAGATGGTATAAAAAAAAGTGAAACATCTTATAATTTAGAACGGATTAAATATATATGTATCATATTTGTAACATGTCGTCAGGATAAGAATAATTAATACATTGGAGCTAATAAGTGAGAACAAAGGTAGCAATAATTATTACTTTCTGCCCAGAAAATTTCCATTATATATAACTTATGTTGATGTAGTAATGCAAGAAGTAAATTTTTGAAGGGGATGAGTGTGCGTGCATGTTGTGGGCGTCTGTATTGTACTGTGTAATTCTAAAAAAAATCATATATCCGACGACAACAAAATTTAAACCTTTGACAATAGGACACTCACAAACACATCCACAGAAGATTTGCTGCATTCGAGCTAGCTAGGACACTGTTCAATGGAGCACCACCAGCAGCAGAATACATGCACGGCAGCTGGCTTATGCAGCTTGCTATGGTTAATTTCTCTCCATCCATCTCGGCTTCGGCTCGTCCTCCATGGATTTTGGTAGTGTTTGATGGAAGGCTCTGCCGTTGTGCTTAGCTCTTGCCACGGCTCCAAAGAGTTACATCGTTCATCAGAAGGCCGTCTGAGATGCCGCGAGCTCGTTCAATTTCCACAACGAAGGGTACGCATCCACTGTGAAAACCGTGAACTCTGTGCAGCTGGAAGGAGGCGGACGACCTGTATGCAAGGATCGTCTACAACTACGAGATCGTGTTCCATGGTTTCTCGGCGAACCTGGACGAGGATGTGGTCGAGCAAGGTGGACGGCGCGGTGTGTGGTGAGTGGTGACCGTCCTCATGCACTTCGGCCACCTAGGCCACCCGGGCGTTCTGTGCGGCCCCACAGGCCCACTTAGCTGTTGGCTCGATCTAATCCGTTTGACGCCAATCCAACGGCCGAGGATGCTCCTTCTGGGAACAAAAATCAATCATGAACCGATATCCTAAAAACCCTTGTTTTATTTTCTCTTCGTGCTCGGTCTTTCTGGCGCCACGCATCCGAGAGAAGAGAGCGGACGAGCAGGTGGCCCCAGTGTCAGAGACTCACGGAGCGGAGCTGTAGGGCATCGCCGGCAGGAGCACGGATGGCAGGCAGACCCCCGCGCCGCCACCAGGCCGCTTGTCGTAGCTCGCGTGTAGCGGTTGCTGCACGCGGCTCCGTCAAGCCGCCCTGCAGTGGCACTCAGACGTCCTGGAAAGAGGTGGAGGAATTTGACTCCGATACAATATAAAACTCCGATCAAAATAAACATTTAGTTTTGAGTTTTAATAGAGAAACTCATCTTAATACATTATCGTGGTAGTTTGCGGGGACGTAAGGGTGGCGTCCATCTCGACGTTCCCTATCAATCGATTGGATACAAAAACAATCCAAGATTGGTTACAATTGATGATGTTGATTTTTATTATCCTAGAGAAGTAGATTGGGTCGTCTCCGTCTCCCCGTTGCCAGTACCACTCCATTGCTTGATTTTTTTTTTCTTTTCCAATTTTGTTTTCTATAAACACTTGCCCTTTGTACCTTCTGTTTTTCTTATAATTTTCTATACTTTGTTGGTCTTTTGATAGTCTTACCTCTGCTGTTTCTTTGATTTGGATTCCTATTCCTATTTATATTACTTGGGATCGATGATCTACTTGTATTTGTATTAGGATTCCTATACCTATCCAAGTTACATTAAGAACCCCCATCATATATCATAAATAAAACCAGCGGTATGGAGTTAGTTAGAGGAGAGGTGGACGGAAAAAATGGATGGACGAAAAAAGATGGGCTGAAATTTTGCCTCTTTATTATTAGGTATAGATATAGATATAGATATAGATTTCACCAGTTTAGAAGCCAATTTACAAACAGCTTTTTTGTCTTTTTAAACAGCCCACAAAAGCCAGGTTTTGAAAAGGAAAACTCCGTAACGAGAAGCATGGTGGCCTTATCCTATAGACACTGACTCAAACTCACCCTTGCTCGGAAACATGCAAAAGAAGCAAATACTACATGTTGGACGAGCATTTATTTAAAGAAAATAGAAACAAACATCAAAACGGGTTCATCCGTCGTCTCACTCGCATCGCACCCTTCCCTTATCTGTGTGGGGGAGTACAACCTTCTCCCGGTGGTGGTATCCGAGGGTTTGGTGATTCACAATCTGCAATATTATAAAAACAAATTCAGTCTAAACCTGAAACAGAAGACAAAACCCAAAAATTGCATGCTTCTTGAGGGCATTGGAGTTTGCGAGGCTCTCACAGCCGGCTCTGGCAACGGTGACTGCACCGATCGCCATCAAAGCAGCCAGCCAGAAGCAGAGAAGGGTGAGAAAGCGAGCTGCTCGGGTTCTAAGCGTCATGGTTTGGAACGTGTTTTTTTTTTTCCTCTTTGCTCACAACCAGAGACCTTGCTTCAGTCTTGAACTGATGTAGTTGAAGCTCTGGCGCTATTTATAGCTATGAGAGAAGGGAAGAAGTTATGAACCAACGAGAGTTTTAAACTTGATGCATACTGGTCATAGTCAAACAAATGTTTTTAGATGTAGTTACAAATCATTGGTTACAAATATGTTTTTAGATGTTACAAATGTTTTTTACCGGTGGGTGCAAATCATCCCACCCATATAAATCGATTCTGAGGCGGATGTAAATCTGTCCACCTCTAGAAATCAATTTTTAGATGTAGTTACAAATATGTTTTTGAAAATACATGATTTCTAGAGAGACATGAACAACAACGGTTGAAGCACCTGTGGCTAATAATGACGGATTTCTAGCGTTTCTAAAGTAGTTTCTGTGTTCTCAAATCCATGGCGATGCTATGATGCCCAGCCATCCTAACTCAAGGTATAAATTGGTGGCCATAGTTCTTGTTGAATTGCTCCCGGTTTGAGGCAACATCCCGCGGGTGACTCCAATAGAACCTCTTAACGTTTATAGAGATTCCAATAAATGAACAAGTTAAATATATGATGCTTAGAGAATTTCTAAAAATATTTTTAAAATAGTTTGGAGATGTCGTTTTCTCCTATCGTGTTGTGTCACGCCCCAGGCGTGACCCTGTGCCGGAAGTGCCCAATGGAAGGTCAGTCTGGAAAACAGGGTCTGAAGCCTGGTTCGGGTCACTCATATAACAGTACTTGCTGCAGCGAAAAGAGCTACAAGCAGCTGTAGCATTTTAGTCTTTTAAAGAACTATGGATGTAAATGTGTGCATGCATAGAGAAAATTTTCTCTTGCTCCCACAGTGAAAAGAATCTTCCCTTGCTCTCGAGCCACATCATGCCTTGCATCCATGGATATATGGATATAAAATTGTAAGCATAGAACAAACCAATTAAGTCATCTATAGCATCAACGACTCAATGCCTCATTTATCAGCTGGTGTACAACCTGATCCTTGAGGTCTCGAAGACTTGAGGATTCGGTGATTCATAGTCTGCATCAGCCATAAACGAGTTCAGTTGAAAAACGAGAGAAAAATTGAGCGGCTATGACACACTCAGCAATGACGGCAGGGCAGAGAGTTATAAAGGCAGAGCTCGTGGCCATCAGAACCACCATCCAGAAGCTGACAAGCCTAAGTAACAGAGTAGTCTCAAAGAGCCGACGTGTTTGTATCTGTTTACGGCGCAACGTTTCTAGAGAACAGATGAGATTAACGAACTAGTAAAAATAAGAAAGAGTCAACAAGATTGTTAATTTTGATCGTGACCGGTGGTGACTTTTGGTCAATGATGGTGACTTAGTCTGTGTTGAAAGTTTCGTGTTCAATTCTCAACATTCATCTATCATTTTATTTTTCTAGCAGTAAGCGATCATCGTCGAGACCATCGATGACGTGCGTCCATCGCCAATCGTCGCTGCCGACGACGTCCGACCCCACGTCAAGCGCTCCGCACCTTCCCATTTTTCCACGCTGCAACTTTGAGCATCGGCGGACTGGCCTCGTGGCCCACATGCGGCCCACGTACGCGGCCGAGCACGGACGACTTGCACCCACGGCCAAGCACAACCGACTTGTACAGGTACGTTACGTACGTACGTGGCCGAGCACGCCCTAGTGTATGTGTGTTTCTTTTCTTAATATGTAATTCCCTTTGTATTTCCTTTTCATTCTTTTCTACTATATTTCTTCTTCTTCTTCTTCTTCCTTCTTTTCATCTTTTATTACTTTTTTATTATTTTTCTTTTCTTCTATTTTTTCCATTCCTTTTAGTTTTCATTTTCCTTTTTTTGTATTTTATTATTTCTTTTGTTTTCATTTTTTTATTTTATGTTTTCTATTTTCTTTTTCTTTCCTTCTATTCATTTATTTTCCTTTTCTTTTTTATAGACTTCATTATTTTCATTTTATTTATTCTTTAACTATATTTATTTTACTCTATTAATTTTTATTCCTTCTTTTTATTTTTTTATTTTTGTTTCCTTTCCATGCTTCTCTTTTGTTTTTTTTTTTTTTTTATTTATTCTATATTTTATTTTAGTAACACTTATATATTTCAATTTTTTATTTTTTTATTTACATATACACATGATGTTCATTTAGCATATGTGCAATATTTTA
This sequence comes from Chrysopogon serrulatus, assembly GCA_015844335.1. Taxonomy (NCBI): domain Eukaryota; kingdom Viridiplantae; phylum Streptophyta; class Magnoliopsida; order Poales; family Poaceae; genus Chrysopogon; species Chrysopogon serrulatus. Next base: position 12,460 of record JADLZL010002321.1, on the reverse strand, counting down.
TGATGTATTTTCTGGTATCCGCAAGCAAAAATATGATATTCTAGGATATATTTTGTGATGTTCAATAAGTATGAAATATTATTCTAGGATTTTTTGTGATATTTGGTAGCATTTTTCTTCTTTTAAATTTGACTCTAATTAATTACTTCACTAACTTTATTATTTTACTTTCCATTTTTATAAAAATTTGGAAAATTCACGTAGTATGTATATAATGCTCTATGCTATATTTAGTGATGTTTGTGTAGTGTTAGAGTGATGTTCTTCGATGTATTTGTGATGTTCGGTAGTATACATTGATGTTCTAAGATATTTTTATGATGTTCTAGAGCATCTTTTTTTTTTTTTTATTTGACAAAAATTAATTAATTTACTAATTTTACTATTTATTATTTATTATTTGCATTTCATGATATATAAGTGGGATATTATTTTGAAGGATTAATTATAAAGAATGAATGATGCAATCGGGATCTAATTTTAAATCCTAAATGAAAAAATATGATGTTCACGTAGGTCGTGTTCTTTTTATGTACTTTTTGATGTTCTTTTACGATAAATGGATATTCTTGAATTATATGTTTAAGTTGTATATATATATAAAATATAATACGATGTTCATGTAGCATGCATATGATGTTCTATAGTATGTTTCTTTATTAATCTATTATAAATGTAACTTATCTATTTATTTATTTTAATATATTTTCATAGCATTTATAGTTTATTTTTTCTCTTTTTTCTTCTTTATGTTACTCTAATTGTTTATCTTATTTTTAAATTTTATTTTTTACTCTTTTTATCTTTTGTACTCCATTCTATACATGTGATGTTCGCTTAGCATATTAGTTATATTCTTCTATGTATTATTTGATGTTCTCTTATAATAAATAAATGTTTTTAAGTTATCTGTTTAGATAGTACATACATAAAATATAATATGATGTTCGTATAGCACATATATGATGTTCTTTAACGTGTTTCTTTATTAACTTATCATAAATGTAACTTATCTATTTATTTATTTTAATATATTTTCATAGCATTTATAGTTTATTTTTTCTCTTTTTCTTCTTCATTTTACTCTAATTGTTTATCTTAATTTTTAATTCTATTTTTGCTCTTTTATCTCTCGTACTCCATTTTATACACGTGATATTCGAGTAGCACATAAGTTATGTTCTTTTATATTTTTTATAGTCTCTTATAATAAATAGATGTTCTTAAATTATTTGTTTAGCCAAGTATATACACGATGTTTTATGATATATTATTATATATTTATTGTCTAAGTAGTATAAATGAGTTGTTCTTTAACTATATTTTTGCATCTTTTTTTTAATTATCAATTAATACATGATTTTTATATTTTGGTATGATATACTTGTTCAAGTATTATAAGTGAGATGCTATATTTATTTTACTCTATTAATTTTTATTCCTTCTTTTTATTTTTTTTTTTTTTTGTTTTCTTCCCACACTTCTCTTTTTGTTTTTTATTTTTATTTATTCTATATTTTATTTTAGTAACACTTATATATTTTAATTTTTAATTTTTTATTTACATATACACATGATGTTCATTTAGCATGTATGCAATATTTTATGATGTATTTTCTAATATCCGCAAGCAAAAATGTGATATTCTAGAATATATTTTGTGATGTTCAATAAGTATGCAATATTATTCCGGATATTTTTTGTGATATTTGGTAGTATTTTTCTTCTTTTAAATTTGACTCTAATTAATTACTTCACTAACTTTATTATTTTGCTTTCTATTTTTTATAAAAATTTAGAATGTTCACGTAGTATACATATAATGCTCTATGCTATATTTAGTGATGTTCGTGTAGTGTTAGAGTGATGTTCTTCGATGTATTTGTGATGTTCGGTAGTATACATTGATGTTCTAAGATATTTTTATGATGTTCAATAGCATCTTTGTTTCTTTTTATTTGACTAAAAGTAATTAATTTACTAATTTTACTGTTTATTATTTATTATTTGCATTTCATGATATATAAGTGGGATATTATTTTGAAGGATTAATTATAAAGAACAGTGATGCAATCAGCATTTAATTTTAAATCCTGAATTAAAAATATGATGTTCACGTAAGTCGTGTTCTTTTTATGTACTTTTTTGATGTTGTTTTTACGATAAATGGATGTTCTTGAATTATATGTTTAAGTTGTATATATATAAAATATAATACGATGTTCATGTAGCATGCATATGATGTTCTACAAGATCTTTCTTTATTAATCTATTATAAATGTAACTTATCTATTTATTTATTTTAATATATTTTCATAGCATTTATAGTTTATTTTTCTCTTTTTTTCTTCTTTATGTTACTCTAATTGTTTATCTTATTTTTAAATTTTATTTTTTACTCTTTTATTTTTTGTACTCCATTCTATACATGTGATGTTAAACTTAGCATATTAGTTATATTCTTCTATGTATTATTTGATGTTCTCTTATAATAAATAAATGTTTTAAGTTATCTGTTTAGATAGTACATACATAAAATATAATATGATGTTCGTATAGCACATATATGATGTTCTTTAACGTGTTTCTTTATTAACTTATCATAAATGTAACTTATCTATTTATTTATTTTAATATATTTTCATAGCATTTATAGTTTATTTTTTTCTCTTTTTTTCTTCTTCATTTTACTCTAATTGTTTATCTTATTTTTTAATTCTATTTTTGCTCTTTTATCTCTCGTACTCCATTTTATACACGTGATATTCGAGTAGCACATAAGTTATGTTCTTTTTATATTTTTTATGTTCTCTTATAATAAATATTCTTAAATTATTTATTTAGCCAGATATACATGATATTTTATGATATATTATTATATATTTATTGTCTAAGTAGTATAAATGAGTTGTTCTTTAACTATATTTTTGCATCTTTTTTTTAATTATCAATACATGATTTTTATATTTTTGTATGATATACTTGTTCAGTATTATAAGTGAGATGCTATATTTATTTTACTTTATTAATTTTATTTCTTCTTTTTATTTTTTTTTATTTTTGTTTCCTTTCCATGCTTCTCTTTTTTTTTTTTTATTTTTATTTATTCTATATTTTATTTTAGTAACACTTATATATTTTAATTTTTAATTTTTGATTTACATATACACATGATGTTTATTTAGCATATATGCAATATTTTATGATGTATTTTCTGATATCCATAAGTAAAAATGTGATATTCTAGGATATATTTTGTGATGTTCAATAAGTATTCAATATTATTCTAGTATTTTTTTGTGATATTTGGTAGCATTTTTTCTTCTTTTAAATTTGACTCTAATTAATTACTTCACTAACTTTATTATTTTGCTTTCTATTTTTATGAAAATTTGGGATGTTCACGTAGTATACATATAATGCTCTATGCTATATTTAGTGATGTTCGTGTAGTGTTAAGAGTGATGTTCTTCGATGTATTTGTGATGTTCGGTAGTATACATTGATGTTCTAAGATATTTTTATGATGTTCAATAGCATCATTGTTACTTTTTATTTGACTAAAATTAATTAATTTACTAATTTTACTGTTTATTATTTATTATTTGCATTTCATGATAAATAAGTGGGATATTATTTTGAAGGATTAATTATAAAGAACAGTGATGCAATCGAGATTTAATTTTGAATCCTAAATTTAAAAATATGATGTTCGCATAGGTCATGTTCTTTTTATGTACTTTTTGATGTTCTTTTTATGATAAATGGATGTTCTTGAATTATATGTTTAAGTTGTATATACATAAAATATAATACGATGTTTATGTAGCATGCATATGATGTTCTATAGTATGTTTCTTTATTAATCTATTATAAATGTAACTTATCTATTTATTTATTTTAATATATTTTTCATAGCATTTATAGTTTATTTTTCTCTTTTTCTTCTTCATTTTATTCTAATTGTTTATCTTATTTTTTAATTCTATTTTTGCTCTTTTATCTCTCGTACTCCATTTTATACACGTGATATTCGAGTAGCACATAAGTTATGTTCTTTTATATTTTTTATGTTCTCTTATAATAAATATTCTTAAATTATTTATTTAGCCAGTATATACATGATATTTTATGATATATTATTATATATTTATTGTCTAAGTAGTATAAATGAGTTGTTCTTTAACTATATCTTTGCATCTTTTTTTTTTTTAATTATCAATTAATACATGATTTTTATATTTTTGTATGATATACTTGTTCAATATTATAAGTGAGATGCTATATTTATTTTACTTTATTAATTTTTATTCCTTCTTTTTATTTTTTTATTTTTGTTTTTCCTTTCCATGCTTCTTTTTGTTTTTTTTTTTTATTTATTCTATATTTTATTTTAGTAACACTTATATATTTTAATTTTTTAATTTTTATTTACATATACACCTGATGTTTATTTAGCATATATGAAATATTTTATGATGTATTTTCTGATATCCGCAAGCAAAAATGTGATATTCTAGGATATATTTTGTGATGTTCAATAAGTATGCAATATTATTCTAGGATATTTTTGTGATATTTGGTAGCATTTTTTCTTCTTTTAAATTTGACTCTAATTAATTACTTCACTAACTTTATTATTTTGCTTTCTATTTTTTTATGGAAATTTGGGATGTTCACGTAGTATACATATATGCTCTATGCTATATTTAGTGATGTTCGTGTAGTGTTAGAGTGATATTTTTCGATGTATTTGTAATGTTCGGTAGTATACATTGATGTTCTAAGATGTTTTTATGATGTTCAATAGCATCTTTGTTTTTTTTTATTTGACTAAAATTAATTAATTTACTAATTTTACTGTTTATTATTTATTATTTGCATTTCATGATATATAAGTGGGATATTATTTTGAAGGATTAATTATAAAGAACAGTGATGCAATCGATTTAATTTTGAATCCTGAATTTAAAAATATGATGTTCGCATATGTCATGTTCTTTTTATGTACTTTTTGATGTTCTTTTATGATAAATGGATGTTCTTGAATTATATGTTTAAGTTGTATATACATAAAATATAATACGATGTTTATGTAGCATGCATATGATGTTCTATAGTATGTTTCTTTATTAATCTATTATAAATGTAACTTATCTATTTATTTATTTTAATATATTTTCATAGCATTTATAGTTTATTTTTCTCTTTTTTTCTTCTTCATTTTACTCTAATTGTTTATCTTATTTTTTAATTCTATTTTTGCTCTTTTTATCTCTCGTACTCCATTTTATACATGTGATATTCGAGTAGCACATAAGTTATGTTCTTTTATATTTTTTATGTTCTCTTATAATAAATATTCTTAAATTATTTGTTTAGCCAGTATATACATGATATTTTATGATATATTATTATATATTTATTGTCTAAGTAGTATAAATGAGTTGTTCTTTAACTATATTTTTGCATCTTTTTTTAATTATTAATTAATACATGATTTTTATATTTTTGTATGATATACTTGTTCAGTATTATAAGTGAGATTAGCAAATGTATATACTTATGATATTACACATATAACCGCGTGTCGCGAGGCGCCTTAACCAGCATGCGGGCGCGTGTCCGGCTCCGATTAGTTCCGGATGTAGTAATTGTAGCATTACCGTATTTGTATCTATCTTGGCTAGTCATTAATTTGGTGTCCATCTATCATGTGTTACAGCAGACTGTGTATCTTTTTAGGGTATCTTTTTGGGATATATATAATGACACCAGTGGCATCTATATTATTTGTGTGCTTGATTATATTCATTCATCGGGGAGATGAATGTCAAGAGGCTGGTGCTGATTCTCCTTGTCATTCTGTTGACATGCTTCGTGTTCGCTGTGAACTATAGTATGTTCACCCTGGCCCATCATTCGCTTTGTATTTTTTAGGAAAAGCGTGCATGATGTGATGAAGGTGCACCGATTGCAGGCGTAGGTGGCAACGTGGAGACATCAGCAGACGATGGTCTCCGGCGGCCACGGGATGGAGAGAAGATGGACGAGAACAAGTTTCACATCGTATTGTGTGTAATATCTACGTGCAGTTTTGGTGGCATTTGTTTCTGCTGCCGGACTTTAGCAAATAGGCCGTGTTTCAAAAATCATCGTGACTGCTTGCGCGTGTGTCCCAATGATCAGCTCCCCCCTGCACACCGTGCCTGCGCCGAGTGACAGTCTGTGATATTGTGTCAAGCCTGACAGTCTGGTCAGCGTAGGAAATAAGAAGCAACTTTACCATGCAACCGTATGGGTGGAAACATCTGGATTCAGATTCAGAGCTTGTTTCAAATTAAGGATATATTAGAATCTTGGTGTCTGTTTGAATCACTACAACCAATAGTTAGTTGCTAAAATTAACTTTGGACCTATTATTTGAATTCTCATCTTATAAATCCAACTAATGTCCTACCTACAATCCAGCTAACAATTAACTATTAGTTAGGTTCTCTTAGCTAACACAATTAATAATTAGCTGGGTGGATCCAAATAGGGCCTGACTTATTTTGCAGGATGTAAAATATAATAGTCCTAATGGTAGCTGACTCTTTAGTCTAATAGTATTAATTTTCAAAACAAAAAAATATATATACTACCATCAATTGTTATACGCCATAATAGATAATTTGGTGCTCTATAAATTAACTACGTTGAAAGGTCCTAGTTAGCTAGAGGGAGGGTGAATAGACTGATTTAGAGCAAAGTGGTTACTAATAGAAATGGTGCAAATCCTTTTGCTCTAGCTCTACCTACTCAAGGCAAGCCACCTATCCATAAGTCTATTTGTTAATGTCTCTAGGCACAAAGGGCTAGGTCACTACTTGCTACACTAGAGAGCTACTTGTTAACTACACAAGCTAATAACAAAGCCACAACTAAAGCAATGAATGTAAACGCAAGTAGACAGCCAGGGATGCATGCCTTGTAGATTGAAGCCAATCACCAATATGTATACCATAATAATCTTGAAGGATCAATCCACATAAGAGAACCAAGGGAGCCAATTGACACGTTGATTTTTCTCTTGAAGTTCTTGTGTTTGCCGGTACCTTAGTCCCCGTTGTGTCAACAACACACTTGGTGGTTCAGTGGCTAATAGATGCCACAAGCCTAGCCCACAAAGCACACCATAAGAACCTCACCATAACTGAGGGTAAATCAATGACATGAGCAATTTACTAGAGTAGATTTTGGCACTCCGCTGGGAATAAGCACAAGAATCCCTCACAATGAATGCTGGTTTGGTTGGGGACAATCACCAACTCCACCAACACCATTATTGCTGCTCCAAAACCATCTAGGTGGCGGTAATCTCCAAGAGTAATAAGAAATCCGCAACAACACGATCACCAAGTCTGTCTAGATGCAATCTCACAAGCAAATACACATAATAGGATCACTCTCAAACTCACTTTGGATCAAGTAATATACAAGAGATGAGAAGGAAGTGGTTGGCTGAGCTCAAAAAGATGTCAAGTATGTCAAAGTGCCAATAGAAACTCCTCCTAGCCGGCCAACAAGCTTAAATAGACACCCAACAAAATAGAGTTGTTACACTCAAAGGGGTGCTGATTGTTCATCGACTGGATGCACTTGTCGGGATGACTGGACACGTCCGGTTCATGGATGGACGCCATGTGTTGATTGTTTTCAATCTCGCCCGCTTGATCTCAATGGATAGGAACAGTCCACGTGTTGTTAAAGTTGCTCCGGACGCACCGGGCCAAGTCTGCTCCACACGCACGCTCGATCGACCGGACGCTCACCTTAGGGAGTCTGGTCCAACAAAGAGAGGTTCTAGAGAGGCGATCCAACGTGTCCGATCAGCCCCTGACAGACATACGAGAGTCTAGTTATGCACCTCCCACACGTTCGCACGCCACATCACGCCAAGTGGACACAGGCGCGCAGCCACCTGCGCGTTCATTCCAGCCGCATAGCCAGAGTCCGGTCACGGCTCTTCCTCTAGTCGTGCTAGGGTTATTACGCTCTGGACACATCCCTATCAGCGTCCGATTGCTCAAAACTTCGCCGAATCCTACCTCACAAGCTTGACAGGAGGGAGAATGACCAAAGAACCTCAAACCCTTGCTCTCATGTACCAATACCAAAATGTCTCACCACTTGTGCTTGTGTGTTAGTATTTTTAAAGTATTTTGTAAGGGTTTGGAGTTAGCACACTAGGTCCTAATCTATGTGTATGACCTCACCTAGTGGCACTTGATAACTGCAATTACCATAAAATTCTCCTCTTCATAGTATGGCTATCTATCCTAAATATGATCACATCCTCTATGGTATTTTAATCACCAAAACAAAAATTGCCCTATTCCCTATACCTTTACCTTGAGCATATTTTATCTTTCTATTTCCACCTCAAGTTGGAACACTTGATCACCATCTTTTGGACCTCTCCATTATCACCATGGTCTTTATCTAGCACCATCACTTGACTTTGGCAATCATATCTTTTGCTACACGCACTAAACACATATATAGTATTAGTATACTAGGTTTCATCAATTAGTCAAAATTAAACTAGAGCTTTCATAAGCCTATCATTTTACAAACTATTATAAGATACGATAACATATACTAAATTTATTCCAAATTATAAGATGTTTTGACCTTTCTAGATATGTTTTACTATGTATCCATACATAATGTATATCTATGTACATAGCAAATGCAACATATTTAAATTAGTCAAAGCATCTTATAATTTGGAACGAAAGGAGTGAGTATAAATTTCCTCGATTAGCAAATGTGTTTGTCTGTTGTAACAGGTGGAACAAAAACTCACATGCCCCTAAACATGCATGTTATAAGCACGTGTGCCTGCCCATCGGCTGCTTCGTCTGGCCACCCGGTCCGATGGCAAATAATGTACAAATTTTTCATTTTATCACGAGACACATGAGCTGCATATAAATACACTCTAATCTATATGATTTAGAAGAGATTAAGGTAAAATTTAAACTAAAAACACATCAAACCCCTAGATCGTACGGATTGAAATATATTTATGTACAACCAAACAAAGTCTAATTTGATCAATCTTCCCAACTACCAAGACGTTGAGCTCTGTATCGTATGGCACATCAGTTGTGTGGACTACACCTATGAACGATAACTTTAAACTTATCTTGCCAAAGATGGAAAAGCGAGCGCCCATCACTTGCCTTACATGGTCAGCAACACTGTCCTACGTACGCTCCGACTCGCTCCTCATGCTGCGGCTACCTGCTGGACCTGGGCCACCGCCGCCGCTCCTGCCCCCGCACCCGCCCTGCCGCCGCTCCGGCTTCTGCTCCGTCGTCCCGCTCTCGCGCGCAAAAGCTTCCGACAGCATTGAGACCACTGCAGTCTGCATGCAGCAAGTGAATTGAGGCACTTTAGTTTCAGAAAGCACCTACGGGTGTCCTTTGGGGCCTCTCTCTCTCCCTCTCTCTCTGTCTCTCTCTCTCCCCGAATGAATTGTTTGGATGCCATGGCATTGTACGGGGGAGAGATGGCTGCAAACTGTCGCGCAGCAGTGTGAACTGTGAAGGAGGACCGAGGGTTTCTGCTGGCGGCCAACAAGGAAGAAGCTGGTCCTTTTTTCTGCACTTTGGAAAGTACTTGCAGTTTCTTTCTGTCACCTGAATAATGGCCACCGTGCACGTGGGCAAACCGTTGTGAGCATGAACTGTGCCTTACCACGAACCTAGCTTGCAATAACCATGGATGTAAAATTATTCTACTCTCTCTGTTTAAATTATAAGATGTTTTAGTTTTTCTAGACACGTATATATATGTATACACGTAGTAACATAATGTATTTAGAAATGTTAAAACGTCTTACAATTTGAAATGGATGGAGTTTTTCAAAATGCATTATTATTGCTAACTATGGATGTATGCAAGCACACACTCTAATAATACCCTTATAAAACACCAAGAAACTAGCTGGTAAACAGTGAGACTGACGATTCCGTCTCATATATGCCTCGCTATCGGTAGTCACCTCAGCTGCCTACCATATTGGAGGAGCATTTGTGTTGAGTCAGAAATTCGATACGGGATGTCAAGTTGTACCACAAGAAAACCTCTGTTAAATCACCGTAACCAGTTACCAACCAGTAACCACGCAGTATGTACGTTTTGTCAAGCTGAATCACACCACTAAACGGTGCCATATGCACATTTTTTGAAGGCAAAAATAACTATGGTGCGAAGTTGTCGTTAAAGTTGGACGACTAAGCACAGTATAACACAGAGCTCACTGTGCAATGCAACGCATGATTAGTTGTGCTACCAAATGATAATCCCACTATACGGAGGAGAAGATAAGACCGAGCGGCCCAGTGGCGGAGGGGAAGGGGGCTGGGGGGGCCCGCACCCCCAACCTTCCCACACCTTCCATAATACACCTCCTAAATTAGCTGTTTAATTATATAATTAGCTAGTTAGTGACACTATTTGTACTATAATTTTTTTGTTCTTTTGCCTCATGTTGATCTCTAATAGTATCTTATATAAATAAAAATAGATATTCTTAATATTTTCTTCATATCTTCTATGCTAATGTCATTGTTCGTCTAAACGGTCATGTAACCTATGTGCTCAACATTTAAATGCTACATAGTGGTACAATATTTTCGTTTAGTCGTCTATTGGAACGACTATTTTACCCATTTAAGTGACCGTTTTGTTCGATACTAAGTGATAAGTGACCAATTCTTTGCCATTTAACGTTAAGGATCTAGTGCTAATTAATTTTACCTGTTTAACTAGTTGCTACTACCCTGAGATTTTTTTTTTTTTTGGCCAATGAATTAGATTGATCGAGTGAAAGGTTAGATGTCTGATACTAATTAATTTCACTTTATGTTTTTTTATTTTTGCTTTCTTTTGTATGATAAGAATAAAATTTATTTAGTTGTTTGTCGCCAGTTTGCATGGCCTCCCTAAGTTCAAATCCTGGCTCCGCCCCTGGAGCGGCCGCCACACGATAGAGATAGACCTTTTGCAGTAAATCATCCGCAAGTTGTGTCAGCATTTTTTTTTTTTTACCTTTGTTCATTCTTAGAAGAGTAGGAGTAGTAGTGCTCGCTTTATAGCATACTACTACAGTACTATCTAGGTAGCCGCTTTAGCACATGCACATCACACTATCTATGCATGGGCATGGGGACTGGGACAAGCGATTACCAGGTCACCATCACCCAGGAACGAACAGGAGGGAACTTGCATTGGGGGAATGTCGAGCCGAGCCAATGAGATTATTAGCCTACACTTGTTGCATGCAGACTGAAGTGGTCTCAAGCTGTTGTCCATGGAATCTTGGAAAGCATCGGCAATCGGTGAGCTGAGCCTGAACCTGAGCCTGCGGTAAAATGCTCGTGCAAGAGGTCGACTGCACGAAAATAATGTGTGACTGCCTGACTGAAAACAACCTCTTGCAGGTCCTCCTCCTCTCCTCTAGTCCTGCTTGCGCACAGTTAGACTAGCTACGAGCCGCGAGGTCACGCCAAGTTGGTCCTGGGCAGCTGGTTTCCCCTTCGGCACAGCAGCATCATCGTCGACGCGACCTGCCATCGCTCCGCGCGCCGCCGGCCGGTATGATGCCTCTCAACTCCCAACTTTTCGCTGCTTTAATTTAGAACCCTGGACCTACGTACATCAACACCATCATTTCATCTTCTGATTCGCGATGCCCCATCCCTCCGCTCCCCCCGACGGCGACGCGCCGCCGCCACCCACCCCTCCGCCGCCCGCCCAGCCCGAGCACCAGACCACTACAGAGATCAAGCCACCCAAACCATCAGCCCCCCGTTGACCGTGGATCCATCAAGCTATCAAGGCCTCTCTACCCCAGCAAAAGGAGCTCGCGAGCACTCAGCTTGAAGCCACAGTCCGAATCAAGAAGAGATGGAGACCGAGCACCCACCGCCGGTGGCCTCTCTGGCACCCGGCTTCCACCCTGCCGGCGGATGACGACGCTGACGAAGTAGAGCTGGTGGACTGGAGAGAGGACGACGACGTGGACGAGGATGAGGTTGTACTGACAGATCTAGTGACAGGGCTCGACGAGCCTCCCTCTGAAGCTCCGCCCTGCACCCCAAGATTTGGTGGAGCTCCTCCATCTCCCCACCTTCTACCCTGGTGGTGCGGGGCGGCCTTGCGTGCGCGGCGGATGCCCCTGACGCGGCTCGAGCAGCTCGAGGGCGCCAGCCGCACCATCCACGTTGAAGCCGCAGCCATGGCTGAGCGCGCCCTGGTGTGGCCATCTCTACACCCTGCGGAGCTAGGCAATTCTGTGCCTTCTAGAGCTCCGGCGCCAGCCAGGCTGAAATCCATCATAGTCAGGCCAACGCGCGTGCCGTCTCCCTCTGCCGTGGCTGATGGGCGTCGCAAGACGGTGTGGAGC